>JASDQU010438377.1:9111-43183 GCA_032191745.1 Picea mariana
GTGAAAGTATAAAAAGATATTAAATTCATAATAAAAGGAAAAGATTAAATAGCACAACTGCCATTTTGGCTCTAATAAAAAGGGAAAAGAAGGGAATAATAAAAATTAGGAAACTAAGGAATGGAGGAAACATAATAAGGGAAAGAAAGGAACTTATGGTAAAAAGCGAGGTCAACTTAGTAACAAATCTTCAATAAAGAACCTTCTAAATTGAACTAAATTAGCAACATCATTTTGGGGAAAGTATTTAAAACCTGTAAGGGAATCTAGGGACACCTAGGAGTAAAAATAGGAGTAACACTAGGTGGGTGAGGGAAATAAGACAATTTAATAAATTAAAGAGATTAGTTAATGGAGAAACGTGGGGGATGAATGACACTTGTACGACAGAAGAATTTTTAGAGGATTTTCATTAAAACTTAAATTAAAAGAGATTTTGGGAAAGTTTGGAAGTTCAAAAACTCTATAAAAGAAAGGAAGAAGGAGGAAGTAGGGGATCGACTATTAGCGTAACGTTACGCTGCCGGATTTGTGACTTGACTGATTACTTGTGGGGAGTTGGGACATCCCAGCTCAGATAGGAGTGGTAGCTCGGCCTTGCGAGGCGAGCTGGGATCTAGACGTACCATCTGGATAGTTTGTGGCCCCTTTGCGGCTCGGGGGGGCTAAGGGGGAAGTAGAGTACCCCTAGCGATTGGCTGGGAGGTACCGGTGAGGTCTCGACGGTCGGCGAGCGGGAGCGGCACGGAGCGCGCAGACAACACACGGAGCAAGCGATAAGGCAAAGGTATGATTTTTAATTTGGTAGAATAAAATGCATTACGACTCATGCTGGGATCTGTATATCGGTGTAAATGGTTTGATTATCTAATTTTATTTATTTACTCCGCATTTTATGTATTGTTGGATAATTTAACCTTGCATTTTTATGCATGGATGGATAAACTTACTCTACGTTTTATGCGTTGTTGAACATTTAAACTTGCGTGGTTGGTCGATCTCTTCGCCAATAAGGGTGTTTTCCCTTACTTTTCCCTAGCTTCATCTTGGACTTAGAAAGGGGCTTACGCCCTGCATTTTGGAACCCTTCCTTGACAGTTTATCTACGCGCGTCCTGAGCGTCGCCTCTGCATTTATGGGCTTGGTTCCCGTTGATCATATCTTACCCTGTTTTTTTTTCTTCTTGTCTTCAACATGTCTCTTCTTGGGGTGTTTTTGGAGCTCTGCAACCGTTTTATTTTAGGCATACCAATCGTAGCCTCTTCCTCCAGCTTGGGCTGTACATTCCCAGAGTTTTTTCTTGCATTTAAAATTTTGGATTGTAATTGTGCAGTCTGGGCACGCACTGTTAGTTAATGCATTGATTGCTTATATCTGAGGGTGTATTAGAGGCGAATTCGTCTGCACCAGAGATCTATACTTTACCTTGCCAATTTAGCTAAAGTTTCGAACTCGTCCTGTTTGGCAATCGTTTTGTCATTTGTTTTACAGATAATACCATTGTTTACTATATGGAATTAAAACTATGGATCTGGAATTCCGTTCTGGCATTTTTTTTTATCTTATGATCATTTGATCTAGCATTTCGATCTGGCATTTTTATCTTATGATCAGTTGAAGAATTTCGATCTGGCATTTCGATCTGGAATTTCAATCTGGCATTTCGTGGCCTATGTATATAACTATTTATAGATCTGTAAATAACAAGCTTTAGACATGTTGAATTTATCAGTCAATTAAGTCCATATTTCTCGTGATCCATGTATACAACATTTATTTGAATGCAACAAGTAACGATGGATATGTTGTAATAGTAGATCCATTTCTACATAATTTAAAGTACCAATTCATCTCTACGATTTAATTCACCTCTGTTCGATTCATAACTTGTTTCTGCGTATTTCACTAACAACAGAAGGAGAAATTAATTGAAATATAAAAAAAAATAAAAAATTTTATATATATATATATATATATATATATATATAGTAATCGCTCTGGTTAAATAGTCTTGTTGTTTTATTATGAACAATATATTTTACTGGTATGAAATTAGTTCTTTGACCGTTTTCCTTAGCAAACCTGACAACAAATATTTGTGATGGACAGCGTGATGTATTTTTAATGCTTAGAGCTTGTGACCTGTGTTTTTCAAGCAGACTGTTTACTGTTACTGCCTATGCAATGTTAAGGTCATGTAAGGGTTAATGTTAATACTAATATCTACTGAAGGCTAATTTTTCAATACTATCATTGTCATGGTGATGCTAAAGTAGTGTAATGTTTTTGCTACTGCTAACATTCCTGGTATTGTTAATGTTATATGGTGTTAGAGTAATGATCAATGTAAAGTAATACTAAATGTTGATGTAATGTAATGAAATGTCATTTAATGTAAAGGAATGTTAATGTATGGTACAATAATAGATTGTTATTTTAATAGGGATGCGTAATGCGACTAAATGTAATTTTAATGTTATTTTATTGGCAAGATTATGGCAATATAAAATGCAATGTTGATAATGTAATTTGTGTTGATAACATACATGAAGTAAGGTGATAGATATTTATTGCAAGGTTAGGATAATATAAATTGTGATATTAATGTGGAAAATGTTATTGAAATTTTATGGATTGGGTAACGCGTTGATTATTGGAAATTAAATGGAGAGATTGGTCTGTAATTAATACCAATTGAGTCGAAGAGAATGCCTTGTCTTAACCATGTTGGGTTTTTGTTAGAGTCCTTATGACTTGCGCCTTCCGTAGAAGACGTGGTGGTTCCTTTGATTATTGTTGTAATTGTTGTTAATCGTTTGGTTGCTTGGTCTGCTTGTGTCGGGCAGGATGTAGACACCTCCATGTCCCTCAGAATAGTCGCCAGCCCTGAGACCTTAAATGGTTAAAATCAATGGGAACCTGGGCTTGAGTGTTGCTTATGTGTCTTGGAGGTCCTAACCATTGCAGGGTAGGCTGGATGGGTAGTCAGTCTTATTATAGTCGTTTGATCGTCATTAATGCATGCAGTTACTTGTTGTGTGTCTTATGTCATCTTGTTGTGTTCATCATGGTTTGCGTCTTGATCGTCGTCGGGTGGCGACGCAGAGTCGAATGTTTGTTTCCCTTGTACACATGCGCACACACTTTTAAAAATAAAGATAAAAAAAATTGCACTTGTTATAAGAGGTTTGGCGTCGTAACGAGGAGGAACATTACCAACATTACTCTGTTCAGTAGGTTACAATTTGGGGTCTAGGAGAATTTTATTTCTCAGTGAACAAGGGTCTCAGGAATTGGGGTTTGAATTTCAATTATCCTCTCAATCCTGACATGAGTGATTGGCATGATAAGGGAAGTGATAACTAGTATTACAAGAGTGGTAATAGTTGGTGCGACATGGGTAGTCGTAACAAGTGCACAATGCTTTGGTTTCAGAGGAGCCTTTTTAGGGGTCTTATATGGCACAATGAAGTCCTTAGCTCCATGGAAGTCGAGTCCTACACAATTATTTTTATTATGGTCATCCATAGGGTTAGTGATAGGCTCTCAGGATTTTTCCTTAGTTGTATTAAAATGATGACATGGGCTACGACTAGCATTCTTAGGGTTTGCTTGAACATGCTTAGCCATCCTACCCCAACTTTGACATAGATAGAAAGGAATATTAAAATGATTACTAGCTTTAAAATAAAATAGAAGGAGGATATAATGAATAAACATGACATACCATCCCTCATAGGTCATAACCTTCTGGAGCACTAAACAAGATATTTCTCTATTTCTCTGCAATCCACATTGTAGGCACCCTTTTTCCAATCTGGACTTTGTCCCGTCGAACCCTTGGAATTTTCTCAAGAATGGTAGACAACTTGCATATTTGAGAATAGGCTTACTAAAATTGTACTTTAGATAAGCTTCAAGATCCTTTAAAAACCATGGCTCGGTCCTCACAACACCTAGCTTCCCCATATCACTGCAACCTCATTCATGGGCAAGTATGCAGAGCACTCTGTTCACACCAATTCTCATTGCCAATAGAACCAAGGTTTCATAAATTTTAGATATTAGACTTGTTTCAAATCATTTTAGTGATTTGAAAGAAGTGGGGATCAATGGAATGGGTAATGAACACGAGAGTTGGTCATTCCAAGCAATGATCATGCATGAAGAGCAACGATCATGGGTCAATCATGATAGATTATGGTCAAGAGTTCATGCGAATTGAAAAAACAAATAATGTAATGGATATGAGTGTGGGATATCATTAGTTATGATATTATCGCATTGAGTATGAGGGTTAGATGGTATGTATGAGGGTATAGAAGAAGTAGTATTAGAGATGGGTGTTGGTTCATTTGGTGAGGTGAGCTCATAGGTAATATAATGTGATTTTTTCCATATCTTTAATAAATCAGAAAAAATAAAAATCAAATTATTACCTCAAGTTTATCTTACTTTTACCTCATGATACATGGTTAGAAGAGAGTTGGATCTGATGTGTATTATGTTGATCTTGCAGGATCATTGAATGCTTGTTGTTGACCTGTTTTAAGTGTTGATGTATAGATGGAAATATTATTGGTGTTTGAGTTTGATATTTTTTATACAAAGAAGTAATGAAATGAATGGTGTTGTTGTTGTAGACTTGTGAACCTGATGTATATCTGTAGATGGGAAGAATTCATAGTTTCCTGGGAAACTCCAAACCCTCACTTTTGAAGTTGCTAGCATGTAGATGATGTACAATTTTCAATTTGATAATCTACTGATACATGATTCCTGTAATTGTAGAGGACAATGTTTACAAGACTGCTCAATGGTTATTGGATTTCCTATAACTGTTGAAATCACAAATAATGTATCTTATATTAAAAATCAGTGTAGTGGAGATGAAATACATCAAGTCTGAGAGTTGTTGATAATATAAAAGGGATGAAACATGAAAGTTGATAATATAAAAACTCGATCCGAACTAAACATGTTGAAGAAAGAAAGGAATTGTTGCAAGTTAATGTTGATACCATGAAATCAAACAGTCTTCAACTGCTATCCGAATCTGTAGTACAATTCCCATCATGTGAATAAATGTGTCAATGTCGAACATGAAGATAAATAAGTGGATTACCGTCCATTAAGGTATGTCGTTAACCAATGTGAAGCATCTCACCTTTAATGATAATGAGTGCTAAAGTATGTTAGTGCATCTTGACCGATACAAATAGATGTTTTGATGTCAAGTCACCTGCAATATTATTCAATCAAGAGGCCTTGATGGATCCCCATGATTAACAACAAGGAAATATAACATTGATGTATGTAGATTCCACGGCACTATGAAGTCTCTAACCTTGACCCCAGGTAATGAGTTGATGTTGATGGGGTAAGGTTTGTCAGAAGGAGGGCCTTAAGGAATACCCCATCAATTGACACGAGCACAGAACAAATGATTTTGAAAGACCATAGTACAATATTGAACCAACTTGAACTTACATAACTTATTGAGATTTTTTCCCGCCGGTTTCTTGGTTTTCAAGCAAAGCTCATGTTCAGTTGTGCCAGTAAACTGGTTTTCACAACTGGATTTATTTTTCTCTTTACTATTTTATTTATTCTTCTACACTAGCCTACTCTAATTAGAAAATAAGACATCCCCTCAAGTGTAGGAGAACTTCAATGAATCCATGTGTGCAACAAGATTACCAACATACTCATATTCACATTTGAATAGTATACTTGAATAGATACGAGAATATGTAAAACCAACTTCATTGATTGATATGGTGCCAAGAGATGTTGAATGATGAGGGAATATTGTGGGTTGATAATCGTATGGAACCAAGTTTCAATGGGATCTTTGTCTCCTTGGTTCTCTTGTTCATTAGAAATTGTATATATGTCCTCCTTTGTCATGCCATATAAATCTTGTTGTTGATTTATCTCCTAAATTCATAAGGGATTATATGACAAACATGCCAAAAATTCTTCGACTTCTAGCTCCAATATCTGCTCTTCATCTGATGTGGTCCATGATTCTTTGATATTCTTTAAAGATTGGAAAGGATGATCAAAGAAGGTTTATGGGTCTTCTTCTTGATGTGGTTCATGGAACCCTTTCTCTTGTTTGAATCCCTGAGATGTAGACATATTTACGATCATGGTCAAAATTTGTTCCTCTTGAGATGTAGATATGGTTCCAAAGGCTGTCAAGATTTGAGAGATATCCCGGAGTAGAATTTTCTCCTTTTCTCCACAAGCTATTTGGCATCCTTATTTTGCTAGTTGGTAAGTCATGTCTTGCACATGGTTAGTGGGGGGATCTTATCTCCAAAAGAAAAAAAAAAATTAAATGAAATTTTCTAAAGAAAACAATTCCAAAGAAAAAACTCATCATGTACTCAGACACCCTCACACTACTAAGACCTTGTTGTCACCAAGTCATATTTTGACATGAGTTAGATTCTTCCTTTCCATGAAATAAACAAGAAGTAAACACACTTGCATGAACGGAAACAATGAGGCTTTGGATAAACTCACGAAGGTGAAATTTTCTGGATAGAACCCCTTCAAAAATTATGAAGCAAGGGCGCCTTTATATCTTTCAGGGTTCTCCTCCTCCGTGTGGAAAATATAGCTACAGAAAAAACTTGTGAAAACAACCTACCCATCCTCTAATCCCTTGTAGCATCTCCCCGACAATGACGCCAAAATTTTCGAGCTAATTAATTGTCTTAATTGTTGAACATGTAATCATCAATCCATGGGCGTACGCTTAGAGATGCCAACATTGTATGTGTGGGGACTAGGACTAGGATGGATATCTAATATATGAAATTGTGCTAGAAAATAATAAGAAACTTGTTCATTGGGAAGCAAAACAAGAAAATACCTTGCTGGCGTAGGCTACAATTTATCACTCAAGCAAATCTTGGTTGTCATGTAATCGTGTTCCCACCTCCAAGTGAAACTATTCTCATGAGTGTAAATGCAAACGAGGAAATCTATGTGTATTGGGTAGTAGAACAAGGAAATGCTTGTTGTCCAAGGGCTTATTGTTCTTCACTTAATCTTAATGTCTAAGTGTCAAAAAGAAACTTTTTCCTACCTTCAATGACACATCATCTATGAAAACAAAGCATGTAAAAGAATATAGTTCTAATGAAATATTAAGGTACTTGTAATTGAAGGCATATAATTGACAAACTAAAAGAGAGAGAAATTAATTATGAAGATCGATCGAATCTTTCAAACTGCATGTAAATTTGTGTGTACAATCCAGACAATAACACACCAATCTTGGAATCTTTGAATAACATAGCCCTATAGATTAAAATCCAAATCGAGTTCTTTAGAAGATAACACAATGATTGTTTTGTAGAATTATCTATGTTTTAATCTTGAATCAAGTAACAATGTTTGTGTCTAAATCACTGTGTATGCCAAAAAATCTCTTATAAAGATGGTGAGGAATTTCAGAGTTCTCAAATAGAAATTGCTGCAGAATTATAATCACAAATTGATTCCAATTGTTCCAAAACACAAGTGATATAGAAAACTACCAAAATGACATTATAAATATCGTGCTTGAAAGAATATTGAACACGGAGCAATCTTGATCAAATATCAACAAATCCTCTTTGATATTATCACTGGAACATAATAGACTACCAACACCCTCTGCCTATGAACCTTGAGCGATTTAATGATGCAAAGTCGTATATCTCTTAATCAAATCAAGGCATGAAATAGAGTTATTGGTAATGATAATTATTGCAGAACGAAAGAATAAAGAAGAATGACGTTTCAAACAAAACGAAATAAAATTTACCTCTGCAATAACTAAATACACACACACCTATGCTAGAAGTACATGCAACAAAATCCAGACGTGGTGGGCCCTTACCAGTCAGTGAATCATTGCATTAAATATCTATAAGACATAAATGGATTTGAAACACAAAATAAATCAAAACATCATATCTTTATTAATTAACAGGGAGTCTCAATACATAGCAATAGACGTAGAAATCTGCAAGCTCCTGAGTTGTTGTCTTGTATCTCAAACTTACAGGAAAAAACGATATTCAAAACATATAAATAGTTTTTTTTTTGTTTACACATGGTCATGAACAAGGATTTATACAAATTATAGGGTCTAAGTGTGTGCAAGTTGATCTGAATGGATCCCTATCTCAACGCATCAGACTCATCGACAATATTACAATATCACAACAATTAACTCAATTAATATTTTACACACCAATATAACTCTGGAAATCTTCAAGAAGATATTCTCATGACATGGAATGCATGAGAATATCTCCCATTCTCATACTCTGCTTCAATTTGACATGTGATTTTAAAAAACGACGTAACAGGTAATGATCTATATTATTTTCAGGACAAAATGAAAGCAGAGAAATTACAATAAAATACTCATGAAAATTTCTAGAAACAAAGAAATACAACAATACATGATTTCTATTAATGAAATAATTGTAAAGAGACTGTAAAAATACAGAGTGCAAGACTCGCTAGAATGGTGGCAGCTTTATCTTTGAGAAGAGATGTGATAGCTACGCTCATTCGCAAGAAGATGATTACAATGAGGCTCTGAATGCCTTTTTATGATAAACATGAATGCCAAAACCCTAGACATCCAAAAACATAACCCTAGGAGATGAAATGCTAAAAATTATGTGGGCCCCGTTTGGGTAAGTTAGTACATTAACTTCTCGGGGTCGTAAATTTTGCATACAATCTTCGTTTTAGGCTTGTGATAACCCGTTGGAAAGGTATTTTTGAGAACTACACACTGCGTTGTCAAAATCTGACTCTGTCTTCAGTTTGACTATGGCACGCCAAAAAAACATTGTTTAGGGCCAAAAAACAGCCCTGGAAGTACAAAAAGATGTGTTGACATGAAAACATACAAAATAAGCCAATTGAATTAGGTGGGAAGCCACCAATATCCACCTGGAAGATGTGTAGGGCTTCATACAACCCTAGAAGTGTAGAACCCACAATTACAAAGAAGTACAAAAGAACATGTTGAACTAAAAACTGACAAGAGGAGCCAGTTAGAATAGGTGGGTGGCCATCAATATCCACCTAGATCAGTCCTCCCCCCTTAGGAAGCAATGGTATCCATTGCATTGAGTTCCCAGGGAAGAGAGGAAAGCATTTTCTGAAGCTGAATCTTTGTGAGTTGTGTTCCTTGTTGGAGAATTTGCATTGCTTGGCCTGTGGGAGGCTATCACGAACCTGTTGTTGGCGGGATGGAATATGTTCCACCAATCTGTTGTCTTTGGATTTGATGGGGCATTGTGTAGGCACCATTGTAGGTGAAGAAACAATATCCTCTTTCCCTTCGACATTTTGTTTCTGCTGGATAGAAGGTGTTGAGGCTGCAATGGTTGTAGTGGCCTTATGTACATCCTTTGAATAGACTGTGAAGATGAAGCATTTTGCGGTATGAGAGATTACCTTGCGGCATTGTTTTGGTGGAACAATAGTTGGAACTACCTCTTGTATCTGGTAGAGCTGAACCCCCAGAGTAATAATAAAACTACAGGGATGAGACTCATAAACAACATGGTGTTTCCACATATATGTTTGGACCAAAAAAACAACACAGACATCACTAGGGGAAACATCACACATTACCTCATCCTTGAAGGCTTGGATTCCATAGGACAGGCAACACTGTTGGTTGACATGAAGATCTTGTCCCTGGTGAAGCCACCCGATGTTGTATGGTTGTGGGTGTGGTGTTGTAGACAACCACAATCGTTTGACAGCCTCATCTAAGATGAGGTTCTTCTAGCTGTTGTTATCAACAATGAAATGCAACGAGGTCCCCTTCACTCACATCTGTGAATGGAAGTGACACTCCCTTTCTTTAGGATCTACTAGTTCTTCTGGTTGAATTGTTGTGGTCGTGACAATAGAAGTGGGGTCTATGTCGATGATCTATATGTTTTCAATATTTTCTAGATTAGATTCTGAATCAGGGTTTGACTCCTTGTCTTTGACCTCGACCACCAATGACTATTTTGAGCGACATTCATCGGTGTTGTGCCAGGGGATTTTGTGGAATTCACACCACTTCCCAATGTCATTCTTTGTCTTTCCTTTACCCTTCTTGTCTTATATCTTGGACTGGTTGTCTAGAGGTTGTTGGTTAGGGATGTCTTTACCATGCTTTGGTTGTTTCATATTTGTAGACCCAAATTCCCATTTGTTCCATTGCTTAAATTTCTTCTCGATTTGGACAACATATCGATAGGCAACTCCCAATGATGAGATGTTTAGGAAATCCATTTTGGTTTGGATGTACCTATGCAGAGCCCCATGGTATTTTCAGAACCAGATCCCGCTCAAATTATTTGATACCCATCTTAGTGCACAAGGTATGGAAAGTATTTGTGAACTCCAACACTATCTGGCTCTTCTCTTTCTGCAGTGTGGTCAATCTCATGTACTGGTCTTCATAGTTATCAACATGATAGTACTGTTCTTTGACTACATCCACAAAAAAATCCCAAGTGGGCTCGACCCCATATATTCTAGATTCCTCTATGGAAATTTTCTCCCAGCAAGTTTCCCACCAATGTTTGACATGGGGAAGAGCCTTGAGGAGTTCAAAGTTGATCTTTTCCCTGTTGGAAAAATTTTGAACAGAGAAATAACCTTCTAATAGATTTAACCATTTTTCTAGGGCATCTGCATCTATCTCAGCTTCAAATATCGGAATATCAAAATTAACTTGTACCTTGAAGGGAGAGGTTCCTCTAAAATGTCCACTTGATGAAGATGTGCTTGTTTCTATCGGCAGGTGTTGAAGGATGTGTGCAAAATTCCCCATCATTTCGTCCCTTTGTCACACAAGAGCTTGCTCAAGAAACAGGTTAATAGAATCTTTTTCTCCGTCATTTTTCTTTTCTACCGCCATCGATGGTTTCTTGGGCATGCAAGAGTGATTTTCCTTAAGGGAGACAAGCTCAATACCCAACTGGATATACTTGGACATTGTCGGGGACATGCACTGAAAAACGATCAAGACTAGCCTGCTTTGATACCACTGAACCAGATTATTTTCTGAATGAAATGAAAGCAGAGAAATTACAATGAAATACTCATGAAAATTTCCAGAAACAGATAATACAACAATACTTGATTTCTATTAATGAAAGAATTGTAAAGAGACTATAAAAATACAGAGTGCAAGACTCACTAGAATGGTGGCATCTTTATCTCTAAGAAGAGACGTGACGACTACGCTCATTCACAAGAAGATGATTACAATGAGGCTCTAAAGGAATTTTTATGATAAACATGAATTTCAAAACCCTAGACATCCAAAAACCTAACCCTAGGAGATGAAACACCAAAATTCATGTGGGCCCCATTTGGGTAAGTTAGTACATTAACTTCCCAGGGTCGTAACTTTTGCATACAATCTCTGTTTTAGGCACGTGATATCCCGTTGGAAAGGTATTTTTGAGAACTACACATTATGTCATCAAACTTTGACTTCATCTACATTTTGATTGTGGCACGCCAAAAAACCATTGTTTAGGGCCCCAAAACAGCCCTTGAAGTACAGAAAGATGTGTTGACATGAAAACATACAAAATAAGCCAGTTGGATTAGAAGGGAGGCCACCAGTATCCACTTGCAATATGTGTAGGGATTCATACAACCCCAGAAGTGTAGAACCCAAAATTGCATAGAAGTATAGAAGAACGTGTTGAACTAAAAACTGACAAGAGGAGCCAATTGGAATAGGTGGGTGGCCACCAATATCCACCTGGATCAGGTAATTTGGAAAAACCCAGATTATAAAATCAAACGTATCTCCCAAGCCACCTCATTCTTCAAAAAAAGTCCCATGATTTAACTAATTGGGACCATTCTTAGCAAAACCCATATCTTGTATTTTCAAGCTTCACTTTTGTCGCCTCAAATTCGTGCTCGAAGATGACTGTGTGATATTGTTGCTAATTTTGGGCTGAACTATTGATTGCGAGCTGGAGACTTGGAGAATTGACTTAGGCTTGATTTGAATAGCAGGAAATCATGTCAATGTTTTTGTGGAGAAAACCCAAGTCACAATTTTCCTTTTAGAAGTCTAGAAGTACCACGAAGTACAGCGTGGGTTACAAGACTTCCTTTCTTAAGTTATAGGACCTAGCTTCATTAATTGTCATTAGCAATAATCCAATATCGATTATCCTAATTCATAAAATATTATGTCAATTGGGTTTAGCCTGAGTGGTTTTTGATGACAGGTTCAATTCTCGTAAGTGACATGTTGAGATCTTAAATGAGCAAGCTATCGAAAAAGCATTGGCTTTCTACAATATTTGGTTTACCCCGAGTACCATCCTCGAAATGAGGGGAAGTGCCTGGTGGGTTTCCCCAGGCTCTATTCCAGGTAAAAAAATTCATCAAATATTATGGAAAACACATAATAAACCATCATAATTACCTCATGAGCCTTGGATGACCATTTTAGACAAAAAAGTAATGGAAGAGTGGTTAACATAGCAAAGGATTGGTTTTAGAGTGGTAAAAAAATATCATTTGGTAATGAAAAATGGCGTCGATTTGGAGACCCAACAACATAAATAAAAAAGCATACCTTAGCACCCAATATTTCATAAGTAATTTACATTCTTTCGAAGCCATGCTTCATGCATTCTCTCAAAATCACCTCTGTTGACTACATTCCATACTTTGTTTTCTGCATGTTTAATACAACATGACAAAGCATAGTCAATATAATCAATATAAATTTTGCTTGTTGTTTCATTAATTATAAAGCAAGGGAAGTTAAACAACATAGCCACTTACAAAATTTTCAATTAAACTTCCATACTTCACAACCCATACTTAACCCAATGTTTATCAATTCATGGGTTGGCTCCTCTTTGTATGTTAGCACCTATTAGAAGACATCCGTGGACAAATGTAAATTAATTATTTAAATATAAATATCAAAACAAATATAAAATCTTAAGAAAGACCAAAAACGTAAATACTCACAAATTTTGGGATCAACCCTTTATTTCTCCTCGTCATGTCTTATGTGTTGAATGGGTTCTATTTTTTTTCTGCAACAAAACAATTTAAAATTACTATTTAATGTGATAATTGTATTCAATGTACATAAAATAATAAATAAATGATTACATACCTCTTATGCACATTGTCGTTGGGATGTCTCATCTTGTGACGCAATTATGTTCATTTATTTTACCATCTTTTTCTACACTTTTTTGGATATCCCTACCAGCATGTCTTGGTTTTCCCCTTCTTTGTCACTTAGAATTTTCAAAAGCTCCCTACAAAAAAAAAAAAGGAATCATCACATATAATTGAGTAAATTTATAAAAAATAAGATTGTGGTGTGTATAATAACTTAATATGCACCAGGGCATTAACCATACTTATACGCATTGATGCATAAACCATATATATACACACAAGTATAGTATAAAAATGTCGTTGCGAAATTGAAAACTTTTTACAAATTTTTATATTCAGCCAGTGCTTTATGAATTTAGAAAAGCATGGCCTCCTAAGTACTATTTAATACGCACTCTTGACCTGTGAAAAAATTTAAGACATGGCAGTTTCCATATAAAAAACAATAGTATTTTCATTTCAAACTCAATGATGCTCGTTGTAAGAAAATGTGTCTCGGTGTTTATCTAGGAACAATGTGCATCATCGACTGTGAAAAGTTTTTTTTTAATATTATTTATAGTTTAAATTAAGTGGTGTTGTTGACATACAAATATGCACTCGTGCTCTTACTATGTATAGAGCACATCGTTAACTGCGAAGGCATTTAAAAAAAAATGACGATGACATGTTGATTTGGGATCCAATGCAATGAGTGGTTTCATTGCAACTGATAGGAAACGCCCATATATAAATAAACAAACCCTATAAAAACATTTTGCTTAAAAAAAATTCTCCTTGTGAAATACAGAAAGAGAAAGCAAAAAAACAGTGAGCAAATTAGGGCTTCAAATATTGAAAGTAACTATGAAACCCTTTTTTTTGTTTGGGAATGCATTGAAAATTGTTTGAATCGAATAGGGGAAATATTAATATGATTAATAGAATGAAATCATATATATGAAATTTCTCCTCGATAGATTTCTATGTGATCTACAGTAATTCCCCTCGAATTTGTCTCTTAAAAAAAAATCCACCCACTCTAAAGTCTTTGTTGATAAATCTCTATTTCACAAATCTCCCTTCTAAATTTTCGCAAAGAAATAAAATAATGAATAGGGTTTTCCTTTATAAACAAAAAAATTGAAATTATCACTCATTTTTCGTTGTCCATTTTGGCGCATTGATGATAAATGTGCGCGCTATTTTTTTTCGAAACTTACATTTCCGGTATGCTATACAGTGAGTAGCGCATCAGTGTGGTGTGTTCGTATAAAGCACATATTTATTTTCATAATAAATTTTAATGCATTGATAGTAAGTGTGTGTTATTTTTCCAACTTCCTTCATTCAGTGTGTTATATAGTTAGAAACGCATCGGTGCAGTGTGTAAGTAATAACTCATTGTAAAACAGTTTAATTTGCAAAATGCAAATGCAAACATCTGCATTTAAATTTTGTGGAGGTTTTTATTTGTGGAGGCAATAACGAAGGTCATTCTTCGATGTTTCACTCAATTAAACACACTGGTGTGTTTGGTTTATCCATATGCACCAGTGTGTCTTTATATGATGAAGCGCACCGTTAAGTTATAAAAGTTAGTCGAAATTCTTCTTGAAGTTAGATTGTTTTATGCTTCCCAAGATGATGGTTTTGGCTCAAATGCAAGAAAAAATGAATTATAATATCAAATGTTCAATTCTTCAGATTTCAGCTCATTCGATATCGTTGGAAGTCCTTCAAGTTCTCTCACGCTGATTGCAGTACATTTAGATTTTATTGACAATTGATTTATTTCATTGAATTTATGTTATGTACACAGGTGCAGTTAAATAATTGTTCATTGAATTTTGCAGGATCGAGATTCATGATCGAGTTCAGATGTTCAAGATATGCTAGTAATCCCAAAATTCTACAAGCTCTTATTAAGAGAAATATACCACAAGCAGATATTTGATGAAAATGGATAGTTGCTTTACCCTTCCAATCGTAACATGTCATCTTCCAGCAACTAGCCTGGGTCAATGGTATTACACCGTGAATTGGATCTACTTTATGTAGACAACCCCGTAGGGTGTAAGAAAAATATGATTGAGTAACTGTGTTTTTGGATTTTCAATGGAACTAATGTAAATGTATTCTTTAATTAAACATTTGTTTTATAAAGTGGTTGGTTGCAAGTTTATTATTGGGGGAAAATGTGCATGCTTATAATAAGTGTATGTTATAATGTGTAAACATATTAAATGCATTGTGTTACTAATATTATCGATGTAATGTTCAATATTTTTATAATCATGATTCTAATGACAAGCGACATGTCCACCATCTATCGTTGTACCCCACTACGATGTCAAGTCACGAGCTTATTTCCAAACAAAAAAAACTTGGAGAGGAAGCATACCAAGGATGGTTGAAACAACCACCTATTCAATTACCACTACATCTTGAGTCACCAATTCAAAACCTCTACATTAACACTAGTTCTTCACATGTTGGGAATGAAGGAAATGATATAGAGGTTGGTATGGATGATTTCTTGCGAGATACCCATGCCATGGAAGGAAAGTTGTTAGATGCATCCTGGAAAATGAACTAGGAGATGATGTTGATGTTGTAGATACCTTCCTCGAAAGCCTGAAATATGCCTCTACCACCCCTCTCTTTGGTCGAGTACATGGGTCAAGGTCTACCCAGTTAGGCACAAAAATGTTACTTTACAACTTGAAATCAATGTATGGTATGTCATACATGTGTTTCTCGACACTTTTGAGGTAACTAACCATTAAGTCCCCTAATTTTTTAAGGAATCTTGTCACACAATGAAGGAAGAAAAGAGTTTATTTTATTCATGCTTAATGATAGTGTACATTCCTATTACCCACTAATTGCAGGTTACTCAAAGATAMGGTACTTCTGAGTGATAATGTCTTTCCCAATAGTTGCGTAGAGGGAAAGAAAATGTCGAAAATGTTGGGTGTTGAATATGTTATCACATAAAGATGTCAAAGGGTCGCAGGACGACCAAGTCCTTTGTTGCACAGAAACATCCAAACAAAACATTTAAAGCAGCCCATTTCGGGCTTAAAATACAAGAAACAAGTGGGTTTATTTTTCCAATGACGGAGATCCCAGGAGCAGTTCAGATCAACGACTCACGTGTATTCGACATGTCAAAGTTGCACGAAGTCTAGCGCTAGACAGAATCCCCAGAGTTAAAGATCAGGCGCCATGTGTCCTTCTCCATTGGGTGATCATGATTTACTTTGGGAATTCGGGCTTCGGGAGTTTTAGCTTCTCCCCTATCCCTTTCATCTGGAGTGTTTCCTCCCGAAGTCCATCGATGTTTGTCGCGTGTCCATACAAATATAACAGTCGTAGTTTTCTTCGGGAGTTTCGAGATTTCCCCTCCCAATTTCCTCTGGAGTACTTTCCCCTGGAGTTGCATATTAGGCACCACGCGTCCTCTAGAACAAACAATCAATATTTACTTTGAGAGTTCGTGCTTCGGGAGTTTCAACTTCCCCGCTCCCATTTTCCTCCGAAGTAGTTTTTCCTAGAGTCCACAGATCCTTGTTGCATGTCCTTCTCAGATTGACGGTTGGCGTTCACTTCAGAGATCCATCTCTACATGAAGACCGCCCCCGATCTCTAAAGTGCCAAAGTACGTGGTAGTCATCAGTTCAGACATATGGTGCTCTCATCAGTCATGACACCTGACATCCATCTAGCGCCGACACATGTCACCTCTCTTTTCATGACACATCAACATAGTGACATCATACCACCACATCATCATCAGGATATCATCCTCCAGGAGGTGTTATTGTTCAGTGCCAAAAGTAGCGCCCCCCCCCTAAAGCACAGTTTTAATGGATCCTAAAATTGGTGGATGGATAAACTTTAGCGGTGGCACTAAATTTAGAAGGAGCGCCCAGATCGCAGATCGCGACCCGATCAACTGCCATGTTTCATTGCGAGGACACAACATGATCGAACGATAAAATTCTTGAGCGGTCCCGCAATTGAAACCATGGTATAGTGGAAGAGCTACGTGGAGAAAGGTGGTAAATTGCGGGCTCAAAAGCGGTGCAAATCCAAACCGCTTATGAAGGCCCTATAATCATGTGCTTATATAATGACAAATCTGAGAGTACCGCGTGGCCGCCCCCTAGGCATTAAGCCTCACCCTGATCCTGAGGAGAGATCAGTTAAGAAAAAAGGTGGTGGTTGAAACCTCAACTCACTCCATAAATATAAGGCATGGAGGGTCTGGCTGTGGAGACATAATTGTCAGCCTGAGGTACCATGATGGACGATTTTTCTGCAGGCCCTTGCTGAGCTGAGTTTGTGTCTAACAGGAGGATACACGCACATTCTGATATAAGAAGGTGCAGACGAAAGGATTTGAATGGAATGGCCAGATCACACTCCCGGTAGTTGTGGACTGATCTGGGTATAAATAGATCAGTTCAAGACTTTGTCATGGTCATCAATTGGTTGAGAAGATCTCCCTACTATGTAATTTTTTATACCAGAGCTATTCTCTGGTTATGTATAATATTTGAGACTTTCGCATTAATAGAAGTCAGTTCCTTTCATCTTCTTGTGTAAATTGTGTTGAATCACTCAAACATGGAGGATCCAGTCGAGGGTTGTGGTTGTATTTTAATGTAAGTTTGATTGTAATGCAACAGTGACATGTTCCAATATTTCCCTTTGTTATCTTATTTCCCCTTATGCTGAAATTCTCATGCATGGAGGATCCAGACGAGTTGTTGTAGTCGTATGATAATGTAGGTTTGATTATTATGTTTTTGTGACATATTTCAGTGTCTGAAACTTGAGTTCAAGAGTGCTCTTGAGCCTGAGTTTTTCTTTACCAAGCTGCTTGAAAGTTGGATGTCCATGGCATACTTGTTCACCTTTCTCCCTAAGTCTTCTCTCTGCTCACCTTTAAACTCAAACCACCGACTGAAGTTAATGATGACCTCATTTCCCTATGCATTGCTTGTCCAATTTCTCTGTTAAATCATTCTTGTATTGAGTTTTTTCCATTTTACCTCCACTCATAAACCTACCTTCACAAACATTACGATGGGTATTGGGCTTATCCTCTTGCAATCTGAGGGTGACTCTCAGTGTTAACATTCATGGTGTTGTTTCCAGGGAATGAATAGAAGACATTTCCCTGGGATTAAATGACAAAGAAATTATGATTCTGAAGGTGCATCATAAATCAATAACTTGAAGATTGCAAATTGCACCTGGCGACTCCACTGTTTCAGTTGTGGCTCCCAAAGGCAGACACATGAGGTCTACTCTACATCTACCTCTGGAAAACACCTGAAGCTGACCGAGAGAATATTATTAATAAAGGAAAGATTTCTCAAGAATTCTTTTAGTTGTTGTTCCAGATTGAAAATCTCTATGGGAAGAACAACATTGCAGAAATCCAATTTTAAATGGTGAACTAAAGCTTGACACATTATTTTGACTTCTCATCTTTCACCATGGTGACTCCACTGGTTTGAAATGGAAAATATTTTATCTCAGAGGTATGCATCCTGTAATTTTTCAAAAATAGTTGGTTTCCCTAATCCACTTCCTAATAGAGATGAATGGGAAAGTAGGATTCCTAAATTTCAAGGAGAAGAGTGGGAGTTACTAGCTGAACACTTGTTGGATTTTCATGATTTTATTCATCAACTTCATATTGTGCATGAAGATGTCCAAATAATTTTTTTCAGGTATTCTTTAGAGGGAATTTCTCGTGATTGGTGTAGATCTCTTCCAGTTGAAAGTATCATCTCTTTGACAGGTTTTTTTAAATGTGTTGAAAATGCACAGAATAGATCTAGTTAAACAATAATACACACTTTTGTAGAGAGAATTGGAGAAAGAATTAGAATGAGAGAAAGAATGAAAGAATTTGCATTAACCATTATGAATAATGAATACTTTACACATGATATAATGTGTATAACTCAATGAGTGCACAATGGAGGATAACCAATGCGCCATAGTGGTGGTCTAGAGTGATCTGGACACACACCAGTAGTTATGGGAGTGAACTGCCACCTAGTCTAGTCTCTCAGGCAATTACGGGAGTGAATTGCCACCTAGTTGAGTTAACTAGTCAACTACTCTTCAGTTAACTGACTGAGCAGAGAGTAGTGAGGATTTAACTCAGGTAATCAAGGGTAATGCGCCAGTCTGGTGATGATCCCAAGGCAATGTCGAATTAGCATGGTGATGATCCCAATGTTGCATAGTGATAAAACCAATGCAACATCTAAACTCAACTCAACTAGTCAAACTGAAGTGTCAACTGAAAGAGAATATTCTCCAGGTGGAATATTCTCCCCTAAAATATAGGAGACTGGATAATGACTAAGTATGACTATTAAACAAGGAAAAACCTTAGGAAAATGAAATCCTAGGGGTGTGTGAAATAACTCCAACACCCCCCCTGAACATCACTATGGTGAAAATAAAGAATGGGTCCCATCAACGAGGCCATGTTAGGTACCCAAATACAAAATATACACTGAAAATAAAGTGAGGAAAGAGGAAAAACCTCATGGAAAACCCCCCCCTCAAGGTACAATGTATGTAAAAAGAAGAACTACAGTTGCTAGGCAACCGTGTCCTTCACTCCAAGACGAGTTCATAGAGAATGAAACTTATGCTTAGTGAAGGTCTTGGTGAAAATGTTTGATGTCTTTTCTGTTGAAGGACAGAACTATAAGTCGATTATCCCCTCATGTAATAAGTCCCAAATGTAGTGCATGTGGATATCTATGTGCTTCGTCTGCTGTCTCTAAACTGGATATCTGCAGAACTTTAGAGTGCTCTAGTCGTCACACCAGATGACGATTGGTTGATGAAACTGAATTCCCAACTCAGTGAGAAAATGTGTTAGCCACATAGCCTGAATGGTTATGTTAACTACCTCTATGTACTTTGCCTCATCTGAAGATAGAGAAATGGCARCTTTCTTCTTGCTCGACCAACAGATAGGCCCTAAACCAAGACTACGTGAATAACTAGATGTGGAATTGCGATCAGTGCTATCTCCAACCCAGTCAGAATTAGTAAAATCGATGAGATCTAATGTAGAGTCTGCTGCATAATGAATCCCAAAGGTGATGGTGCCCTATATGTATCAAAGGATACACTTTGCATCCTTCCAATGTAGCTCATGCCGCTCCTGCATGAACTTGGAAACTACGCCAACTGCATAGGAGAGGTCTAGTCTGGAGTGTGTGAGATACAACAAGCTCCCCACTAATTGTTTGTACAGTGTGTTTTCAACCATTGGAGTCTCCCCGCCATCCTCAAGTTTGACTCCTGATAGGAAAGGAGTTGGAGAAAACTTGCAGTCTGTCATGTAAAATCTCTCAAGGAGATCTCGTTCATACTTAGCCTGAGACAGTTTGATGCCTGATGCATCTTGACCGATCTCGAGTCCAAGGAATAAGTGTAGTGGACCCATGTCCATCATCAAAAACCTGTCATGAAAAGGTCCTCCTATTCTGATGGGGGACAACTCTTATGTCGAAGTCACTGACAAAGGAATGATTAAACTCACCAATGGAAGCTTCGAGAACGTGTTGCATGTTCCCAAAAATTTTGTCAACCTTATCTTCATGTATCAGATGACAAATTTTGGCACCGGAAAGAAAGTCATATTCACACAAAATTTTTTGGACATCTACGACATGAAAACCAACTCCAAGGTTGCTACCGGTGAGGTAAATCATCATTCTAGATTGTATACATTTTCCGAATTCATTGAAATTGATTTTTCTTTACTTCTTACTCATGCTGATGAAAGTAGTAGGATATGGAACGAAAGGTTTGGACATTTGAATTTCAGATACTTGCAACAACTTAGAAAGAAAAGATTGGTTGATGGTCTACCAGACATCCATTTCTCCAAGGGAGTGTGTGAGGGAAATCCTTCCTTTTCCGGTGATTTTGACATAAGAGTTGTCCCCCATCAGAATAGGAGGACCTTTGCATGAATACAATGAAGAATTTATTGCTTTCCATGCAACCATATGATGTGACACTCCTGAATCAACGATCCAATCATCAGGAGAGGATTTGATGGAAATCAAGGCATGGCTAGAATTATCTTTCTTTGAATTCGGATCTTCTGGCTTCTTATTCTTGGCACCCCCAGGGATGTGATCTCCAACATTGTTTTGTGAAGTATTTGAGACATCAAATATATTTTTTTTTGCATGCATGCAGATTCTGAATGGAATCCTTTGTGATAGTACATGCATTTCTCCCATTATCTTCCCTTTTCCCCTTTGGATCCCGAGGCATCAGTGAAGGGTTTTGTGTACCCTTCCTTCTTCAGATGTGCATGAGATTTCCTTTTATATTTATGTTTATATTTCTAACATTTGTGGCTGCCATATTGCACAATGAGTGCATGTGCCTTTGGGCCTTTGATTTTTCCCATGTTGGTGAGATTGGTTTGCTCTTGTGTTAGGGCTTCGATAAAATATTCAAGAGAAGGCATCTTCCAAGTGGCTCTTGAGGCGAATCTGACAGAATGGAATGTGGATACGAATACAGAGAATTCAGGACCAAGCTTGGAGAGAATGGTGAGAACCATTTGTTTCTTCTCCTTTGATTTATCAACCCCGCAAGCTTTGAGTTGCCACAGTAAATCCTTGAATTTTGTAAAGAAATCTTGGATATTGTCAAAGTTTTTTGGTTCCAATGTGAGCACCTCCACCTCCAGAATGTTTCCTCTCATCTCATCCTATTTTCCAAAGATCCCTTGCAAGGTGGTCCAGGATTCATTGGGAGTCTTACAAGAAGATATGTGAAAAAGGAGACCAGGAGAAATAACACTGCAAATTGTTCAAAGTGCCTCATCCATGCGATTCAAGTACTTGGAATTTTCTATGGCCGATGTCAGTTCTATATCTGTATTCAAGGTTAACCTGTACAACCCTCTGGTTCGAAGATGTATGTATATTTTCTTCTTCCATGCAAAATAGTTGTAAGGTGTAAGAAGGAATTCTTTTTGGAAATCCATCTTTCCGCTGTCTTCAATCTCTTGTATCTGCAAAACATTTTGGTGTAGATTTTGCTTAGAATTCCATCGGCTCTGATACCATGTAAATTTGTTGAACCTACACAAAATGTATCTAGATAAACAGTAATACACACATTTTCAGAGAGAATTGGAGAAAGAAGAAGAAGGTGAGAAAGAATGAAAGAATTCTCATTAACAGTTGTGAATAATGAATGATTTACACATGATACTCTGTATAAATCAATGAGTGTGCACTGGAGGAGAACCAATGCACCATAGTGGTGGTCTAGAATGATCTGGACACATACTAGTAGTTACGAGAGTGAACTTCCACCTAGTCTAGTCCCTCATGCAATTATGGGAGTGAATTTCCACCTAGTTGAGTTAACTGACTGAACAGAGAGTAGTGAGGAATTAACTCAAGAAATCAAGGGTAATGTGCCAGAATGATGATGATCCCAAGGATGGGTAAAATTAGCATGGTGATGATCCCAATGTTGCATGGTGATAAAACCAGTGCAACATCTAAACTCAACTCGACTAGTCAAACTTAAGTGTCAACTGAAAGAGAATATTCTCAGGGTGGAATATTCTCCCCTAAAATATAGGAGACTGGATAATGACTAATTATGAATAATAAACAAGGAAAAACCTTAGGAAAAAAAAATCCTAGGTGTGTGTGAAGTAACTACAATAGATTTCATGCAGCTTTTAATTCATTTTGCAAAGAGTATTTTCCAGCCAAATGTCTTTTTGAGGGGTGTTGTGATGAGTTTTCTTTTCTCCATAAAGATGCTTCTAGTCATGAAAGCCAAATTTGTGATGAATAATTCACTGAAGAAGAAAAAATTTATCATGAAGATCAAGAGGTGTTGAATGATATTCATTATGTTAACAATAACACAGAAACATCTGGCATCATATCAAATGTATCTGTTGTTTTAAATGTTCATTAAAATCAACATGTCTCTTTTGAATATTATGATGATGAAGAGCAAGTGTATTCTGCAGTAGATATTTCTCCTTACTATGAAGATGAGATAGATGATAAGCTAGTGACAAAAGCTAGGGAATATTCCTCTATGTTTTTCTCCTAGCTTTTCATAATTGAAGGCAGATTTTGTTTGCTGCTCTTATGAAGGAAATGCAGAGGATATTCTTGTCCTTGAAACAAATGTTTTTGGCAACCCTACTTATGATGAAGAATTTGTTTCAAATACTGACCAAAAACAACCAATTTTTGATGAATATCCCAGTAAAGATGATGAAGAGCAAAGCAGAGAAAAAAAAAATCATGGCTTCTTTAGAACCTTGTACCATGGTTCCTGTATATGATAATTATGAATATGATCCTTGGGAGAGCCATGAAGGAGAAAAGGAAGAGCTAAATGTGCAATGTATCTCATGTCCAACACTTGTAAATGAGAAAATATCACCTGGGATTAGCCAAACTACATTCATCCTTTATCCACCTGTACACTCTGAGAACATAAAACAATAGGTGAACAATGATGAAATAAAGGAGGTAATTTCTCACCACTTGAGAGTGCCTTATTATAAATTTTATGACCCTATGGGGTTGTATATGGAGTTGAGTTTTCCAAAAGCATTGCAGCCTGCAAAAATATTTATCTTATCATCATTTGGGGGTATTTTCAGTGATCCAAAACATGTTTTCTTTCTGCTGTCATATTTCCCTTACCTTTTGTGGAACATTTACAGTGAAGAGAAGAATTATAT
The DNA here is from genome assembly GCA_032191745.1 of Picea mariana. Taxonomy (NCBI): domain Eukaryota; kingdom Viridiplantae; phylum Streptophyta; class Pinopsida; order Pinales; family Pinaceae; genus Picea; species Picea mariana. The sequence continues at coordinate 33,104 of JASDQU010438377.1, forward strand.
TACCAGACAGTTTGGGTGGCTATGGTGGAAGTTTGCTTTCACCTAGCACATTGTAAAAAGTCAGTTAGTCTAGGATTATACATAAATAAGATCGTTCTGGAGCATGCGTGTTTCTTTTCTTTTTTGTAAGTAGAGTAGTGTACATGTCAACCTATTACCTTCAACAAATGTATTTAAGCTCGACTCCACAACCCAACAGCTAAGGCACTAAAACTGCTTGTTCTTGGCAGCTCATAGGGAGCATGTCATCCCCTGTGGAACCAATGTTATCACATAAAGTTGTCAAAGGGTCACAGAATGAACAAGTCCTTTGTTTCACAGAAACGTCCAAACGCAGCATTCAAAGAAGCCCATTTCGGGCTTAAAATACAAGCAACAGGCGGGTTTATTTTTCCAACGACGGAGATCACAGGAGCAGTTTAGATCAACGACTCGTGTGTATTTGACATTTCAAAGTTGCGCGAGGTCTAGCGCCAAACAGAATCCTCAGAGTTAAAGATCATGCACCACGCATCCTTCTCCATCGGATGATCATGATTTACTTCAGGAATTCAAGCTTCGAGAGTTTGGACTTCTCCCCTCTCGCTTTCATCCGAAGTGTTTTCTCTCGAAGTCTACCGATCATTGCCACGTGTCCATCCAAGTATAACGGTGGTAGTTTTCTTTGAGACTTCGGGATTTTGGAGTTTTGGGACTTCTCATCCCGATTTCCTCCAGAGTACTTTCCCCCGGAGTTGTAGATCAGGCACCACCCGTCCTCTTGAACAGACGATCAATATTTACTTCGGGAGTTTGGGATTCGGGAGTTTCAACTTCCCCGCTCTCATTTTCCTCTGAAGTAGTTTCTCCCAGACTCCAAAGATCCTTGTCGTGTGTCCTCCTCATATTGACAGTCATTGTTCACTTCGGAGCTACAACTCTACATGCAGACCGCCCTCGAGCTCTGAAGTGCCAAAGTACGTCGCAGTTATTAGTTCATACATGTGGCGTTGTCATCAGTCRTGACACTTGGTATCCTTCTAGCACTGACATGTGTCACCTCTCTTTTCATGACACGTCAACATCGTGACATCAGGACACCACGTCAACATCAAGAGATCGTCCTCCAGGAGGGGTTATTGTTAAGTGCCAAAAGTAGTACCCTCCCTAAAGCACATTTTTAATGGATCCTAAAATTGGTAGGCAGATAAACTTTAGCAGTGGCGTTAAATTTAGAAGGAGTGCCTAGATCACAGATCGAGACCCGATCAATGACCATGTTTCATTGTGGGGATGCAACATGCTCGAATGATAAAATTATTGAGCGGTCTCGCAATTGAAACCATGGTATAGTGGAAGAGATACGTGGAGGAAGGTGGTAAAGTGCAGGCTCAAAAGTGGTTTGAATCCAAACTTCTTATGAAGGCTCTGCAACCACGTGCTTATATAATGAAAAATTCGAGAGCATCGCATGTCTGCCCCTAGGCATTAAGCCTCACCCCGATCCCGATGAGAGATTAGTTAAGAAAAAATGTGGTGGTTGAAACCTCGACTCACTCCATAAATAGAATACGTGGATGGTCTGGTTGTGGAGACATAACTGTCAGCTTGAGGGTACCACGATGGATGATTTTTCTGCAGGCCCATGTTGAGATGAGTTTGCGTCTGATAGGAGGATAGATGCACAGTCTGACAGAAGAAGGCGGATACAAAAGGCTTTGAATGGAATGGACAGATCACATTCCTGGTAGTTGTGGACTGATTTGAGTATAAATAGATCAGTTCAAGACCTAGTCATGGTGGTCATCTAGTTTAGCAGAGCTCCCTACTATTTAATTTTTGATACCAGAGTTGTTCTTTGGTTATGTATAATATTTGAGACTTTCACATTAATAGAAGCTAGTTCCTTTCATATTCTTGTGTAAACTGTGTTGAAATACTTGGGCATGGAGGATCGAGTCGAGGGTTGTGGTTGTATTGTAATGTAGGTTTGATTATAATGCAACAGTGACATGTTCCAGTATTTCCCTTTGTTATCGTATTTCCCCTTATGCTGAAATGCTCATGCATGGAGGATCTAGACGAGTCGTTGTAGTCGTATCATAATGTAGGTTTGATTATTATGCTATTGTGGCATATTTCAGTGTCTGAAAATTGAGTTCAAGAGTGCTCTTGAGCCTGAGTTTTTCTTCACCAAGCTGCTTGAAAGACGGATACCCATGGAAGACTTGTTCACCTTTCTCACTAATTCTTCCCTCTCCTCACCTTTAAACTCAAACCACTGACTGAAGTTAATGAGGACCTCATTTCCCTATACATTGCTTGTCCAGTTTCTATGTTAAATCATTCTTGTACTAAGTTTTGTCCATTTTACCTCCACTCATAAACCTACCTCCACAAACATTTTGATGGGTATTGGGATTATCCTCTTGCAATATGAGGGTGACTCTCAGTTCTAACATTCATGGTGGCRTTTTCGGGGAACGAATTGAAGACATTTCCTTTTGATTGAATTACAAAGAAATTTGAATTCCGAAGGTGCATCAGAAATTAGTAACTTGAATATTTCAACTTGCACCTGGCGACTCCATTGTTTYAGTTGTGTCTCCCAACGGAAGACACATGAGGTCTACTCCACATTTACCTCTGGAAAACACCTGAATTTGACCCAGAGAAGATTATCAAGAAATGAAATCTTTCTCAAGAAGGATTTTAGCTATTGTTCGAGATTGAAAAGATCCCTGGGAAGAATGAAATTGCCGAGATCCAGTTTTAAATGGTGAACTAAATATGGACACATTATTCTGACTGCTCATCTTTCATCATGGGGACTCCATTGGTTTTAAATGGAAAACATTTTATCTCAGAGGTATGCCTTCTGTGATTTTTCAAAAATAGTTGGTTTCCCTAATCCACTGCCTAATAGAGATGAATGGGAAAGTAGCCTTCCTAAATTTCAAGGAGAAGAGTGGGAGTTACCAACTGAACACTTGCTGGATTTTCATGATTTTATTCATCAACTTCATATCGTGCATGAAGATGTCTGGATAAATCTTTCCAAGTATTCATTAGAGGGGATTTCTCGCGATTGGTGTAGAGATCTTCTAGTTGCAAGTATCAACTCTTTGAAAGGATTTCATGCAGCTTTTAATTCATTTTGCAAAGAGTATTTTCTGGCCAAATGTCTTTTTGAGGGATGTTGTGATGAGTTTTCTTTGCTCCATAAAGATTCTTCTAATCATGAAAGCCATATTTGTGATGAAGCACTCACTGAAGAAGAAAACATTTATCATGAAGATCAAGAGGTGTTGAATGATATTCATTATGTTAACAATAACACATAAACATATGGCATCATATCAAATGTATCTATTGTTTTAAATGTTCATGAAAATCAACATGTCTCTTTTGAATATTATGATGATGAAGAGCAAGTGTATTCTTCAGTAGATATTTCTCCTCACTATGAATATTAGATAGATGATAAGCTAGTGACAAAAGCTAGGGAAGATTCCTCTATGTTTTTTTCTAGCTTTTTAGAATTGAAGGCATATTTTGTTTGATGCTCTTATGAAGGAAATGCAGAGGATATTCGTGTCCATGCAACATATGTTTTTGACAGCCCTGCTTATGATGAAGAAGTTGTTTCAAATACTGACATAAAACAACCAATTTTTTATGAATATCCCAATGAAGATGATGAAGAGAAGATCTTTTTCATGGATTCTTTGGAACCTTGTACCATGGTTCTTGTATATGATAATTATGAATCTGATCCTTGGGAGAGCCATGAAGGATAAAAGGAAGAGCTAAATGTGCAGCTTATCTCATGTCCAACACTTGTAAATGAGCAAATATCACTTGGGATTAGCCAACTTGCATCTATCCTTTATCCACCTGTACACTCTAAGAACATCAAACAACAAGTGAGCAATGATGAAATAAAGGAGGTAATTTCCTACTAGTTGAGCATGGCTTATTATAAATTTTATGACCCTGTGGGGTTGTATATGGAGTTGAGTTTTCCAAAAGCATTGGAGCCTGCAAAATTATTCATCTTATAATCATTTGGGGGTATTGTCAGTGATCCAAAACATGTTTTATTTCTGTTGTCATACTTCCCTTACCTTTTCTGGATCATTTGCAGTGAAGAGAAGACTTATATTACTAGACAGTTTGGGTGGCTATGGTGGAAGTTTGCTTTCACCTAACACATTGTAAAAAGTGAGTTAGTCTAGGATTGTACATAAATAAACTCATGGATCATGTGTGTTTTTTTTCCTTTTTGTAAGTAGAGCAGTGTACATGTCATCATGTTTCCTTCAACAAATGTATCTGAGATCGACTCCACAACCCAACAGCTAAGGAACTAGATCTGCTTGTTATTGGAAGATCATGGGTAGCATGCATCCCCTATGGAGCCAATGTTATCGCATAAAGTTTTCAAAGGGTCGCAGGACAACCAAGTCCTTTGTTGCACAGAAATTTCCAAACGCAACATTCAAAGCAGCCCATTTCGGGCTTAAAATACAAGTAATGGGCGGGTTTATTTTTCCAACGACGGAGATCCCAGGAACAGTTCCGATCAACGGCTCGCGTGTATTCAGCATGTCAAAGTTGCATGAGGTCTAGTGCTAGAAAGAAGGCCCAGAGTTAAATATCAGGCACCACGCGTCCTTCTCCATCGGATGATCATGATTTACTTCGGGAATTCGGGCTTCGAGAGTTTCGACTTCTCCCCTCTCACTTTCATCCGAAGTATTTTTTCTAGAATTCCATCGATCGTTGCCACATGTCCATCCAAATCTAACAGTGATAGTTTGCTTCGGGACTTCGGGCTTCGGGATTTTTGGGACTTTCCCTCCCGATTTCCTCCAGAGTACTTTCCCCCGGAGTTTCATATCAGGCGCCACGCATCCTCTGGAATGGATGGTCAAAATTTACTTTGGGAGTTCAAGATTCAAGAGTTTCAACTTCCCCACTCCCATTTTCCTCCGAAGTAGTTTCTCTCAGAGTCCACAGATCCTTGGCGTGTGTCCTCCTCGGATCGATGGTCATCGTTCACTTCGGAGCTCCATCTCTACATGCAGACCGCCCCCGAGCTCTGAAGTGCCAAAGTACGTGGCAGCCATCAGTTTAGACATGTGGAGCTCTCATAAGTCATGAAACCTAGAATCCATCCGGCGTTGACATGTGTCACCTCTATTTTCATGACACATCAACATAGTGACATCAGGCCACCACGTCAGCATCGGGAGATCGTCCTCCAAGAGGTGTTATTGTTCAGTGCCAAAAGTAGCGCCCCCCCTAAAGCACAATTTTAATGGATCCTAAAATTGGTGGACCGATAAACTTTAGCAGTGGTGATAAATTTAGCAGGAGTGTCCAAATCCCATATCACGACCTGATCAACAACCATGTTTCATTGTGGGGATGCAACATGCTCGAACGATAAAATTATTGAGAGGTCCCGCAATTGAAACCATGGTATAGTGGAAGAGCTACGTGTCGAAAAGTGGTAAATTGTGGGCTCAAAAGTGGTGTGAATCCAAACCTCTTATGAAGGCCCCGCAATCACATGCTTATATAACAACAAATCTGAGAGCAACGCGTGGCCACCCCCTAGGCATTAAGCCTCACCCCGATCCTGAGGAGAGATCAGTTAAGAAAAAAGGTGGTGGTTGAAACCTCGACTCACTCCATAAATAAAAKGTGTGGAGGGTATGGTCATGGAGACATAACTGTCAGCCCAAGGTACCATGATGGATGATTTTTATGCAGGCCCATGCTGAGCTGAGTTTGCGTCTGACAGAAGGATACACGCACAGTCTGACAGAAGAAAGCACAGATGAAAGGCTTTGAATGGAATGGTCAGATCACACTCTTGGTAGTTGTGGAATGATCTGAGTATAAATAGATCAGTTAAATACTTTGTCATGGTCGTCAATTGGTTGAGCAGAGCTCCCTACTATGTAATTTTTTATACCAGAGTTGTTCTTTGGTTATGTATAAGATTTGAGACTTTCGCATTAATAGAAGTCGGTTCCTTTCATCTTCTTGTGTAAATTGTTCTGAAACACTTGGGCATGGAGGCTCTAGTTGAGGGTTCTGTTTGTATTGTAATGTAGGTTTGATTATAATGCAACAATGTCCTGTTCCAATATTTCCCTTTGTTATCTTACTTCCCCTTATGATGAAATGCTCGTGCTTGGAGGATCCAGATGAGTTGTTGTAGTCGTATGATAATGTAGGTTTGATTATTATGATGATGTGACATATTTCATTGTATGAAACTTGAGTTCAAGAGTGCTCTTGGGCCTGAGTTTTTCTTCATCAAGCTGCTTGAAAGTCGGATGCCCATGGAAGAATTGTTCACCTTTCTCACTAAGTCTTCCTAGTGCTCACATTTAAACTCAAACCACTAATTGAAGTTAATGAGGACCTCATTTCCCTATGCATTGCTTGTCCAATTTCTGTGTTAAATCATTCTTGTACTAAGTTTTGTCCATTTGAGATCCACTCTTAAACCTACCTCCAAAAAAAATTTGATGGGTACTGGCTTATCCTCTTGCAATCTGAGGGTGACTCTCAATGCTAACAGAATACATATCATACCACACATGTCTGAGTGATTGTATTCTATACATAAAGGAATATGTGGACAAAGAGATATGTCTAGAATGTGGGCATGACAGGTACCATAAATAAATTAAAAAGGGTAAGGCACATGGTCCCCCTCATAAGATATTGAGGCACGTGCCTATAATTCCAATGATTCAAAGGTTCTTTCGTTGCAAACAATCAGGCATTTTGCAGGGGTGGCATGCCTCACATAGAAGTGAGCCAAGAGTTATGTGAATCCAAGTAGATTCAATATCCATGAAGAATATAGAGGATACATGACCTGATAAATTCAAGGATAAAGTAAGGAGCCTACAATTGAGAATAACTATGGATGGAGTTAACTTGTATTTCCTCCAAAACACCAACTATTATGTTTAGCCAGTGGTATTGATCAATAGCAATATCCCCCCATAGTTTTCCATGAAGAATGAATGTCGTATATTGGCTCTTATAGTCCCAGGTAGAATACAAGTGAAAATAATGGATGTCTTCCTCCAACCATTGATCGATAAATTTAAGCAAGTATGGGAAGGGATACATGTATATGATGTATCAAGACCCATCCCAATGGAGAGGTATTTTACGTTGTATGGAATATGTGTGTACACCGTGCACAATTATTAAGTTTGAGGAGTTTTCTCCAGTAAGCATGTTGATTGATTTGTTTACATATTTAATGTTGTTTGGCATACTTCATTTGGTGCAACTATATTTTTTACACTAACATTATCTATATACGATAACATCACAGGTCTTGTAACAAAAGGGTATCATGGTTGTAAATTTTTTGTACCTTGTTGTTGAAATAGGAAAAATTCCCTTTCTCAATAGCAGGTGTTACCGCCGATAAGAAGTTCCAATTAGACCTCTCACTGTTTGGAATAGGGAACCCATCTAGATTTTGTCCCGACTGCCATTTCTAGTTTTGAGTTTATTGGTTGCATCTTAGTCCACCGATGAAGGTTTCTGAGATAAAGAMTGAAATGCAGCTAATTTAAGATGAATGTGTCTGGAMGAAACTAAGGTAACTAGAAAACAAATGTAGAACCAACCATGCTCTCGTCAATGGCTTTGRAAATATTCCACATGGACCAAAGACATAAATATTAATAAATAACTGCAAACACAGAATAGTCTAGCATTTAAACAATCATTTACGGTTCTATGCTCACGAATTTATAAGAATTTCTTCACTTGAACTGGAGTCAAACTGTGAAGTTTCTGGAGATGAAGAGCAACACCTTCTCTAAGAAGATGTATTTCTTCTTTTGGTTTATGCGGGTTGTAAGGGCAAGAATTTGTGTCATGATTTTGAGACCCGCACCTATTGCATTGCATTCTCAGGGCTACTTGTTTCTTGTCTCGAGCCTCTTTTGCTTTTTGTTCAGAAAACTTACCTTTTGTTCTCCTGGAAGCTTCATTGTCGGGACACACATGTGCATAATGTCCATTTTTCCCACAGATCCAACAAGTGATCTGTTGTTTTACCTCATGTTTATGGGTTTTAAGCTTAATATCATGAGGTGCAAAGTAATGGGTATTTGGAACATACCTGTATCTAGCTTTAAATTTTTGGCCCTTTTCTTTCTTGACTTCTTTTGGCTTCCTTTTCCTTCTGCCAGCAGGATTAGTCAAGTATAAACCATATTGCTCACAAATTGACTTTTGGTCAGGGAGATATGAGGAATTTGAGACAGAGTTCTGTATTTTCATACTGGTGCATAGTCCTATCAGAGTTTTAGTAAGTATGGAATAAATTTCTCCCCAAGTATATGTTTCATAAGGAAGTTTAAATGCATCTTCCATTTTCAGGTATTCGACAAATTTACTTGGAAGAGTTGCTAGATAGACTTGTTTCCATAACAAGTTTTTGCTATCTTTTACTTCAAATATCCTTTGAGTCCATTCTTTATGAAACTGTTCATATTCAGACATTTTACAACATTTCATATTCATAAGAACAATTTCATGTTTATCAGCAATTTCTGTTTCTGTGCCACACCAATGTTTAAGTATCAGAGTGGTGAGGGAACCAATCATATTATTTACAGCATTCCCATCAGGATGATATACTACATCTCCTTCTTCATCTTTTAACACCTCTGATTCCATCTTGGTAATCATTAAAGGAGAGGACACAACTTCCCACCATTTACTAAGTGTTCCAGTGAAACATTGAATAATAGTCTTGCATGCCTCTATCTCACTTTTTCCCTTCATACACATAATTTTATAAGAAACATACATCCTATCAATCATTTGTCTAATCTGTGCAATTGACAGACTATCTATGTTCCATTCTTGAAACCAATCATTAGCAAAAGTATGTGATTCAGGAAGTTTTCCTTTTCCAATAAGGTCAAGGGCTGCAGGTCTAGAAGAGTGGGCTGGAATGTTTTCATAAGAAGGATTTTTAATAGTGACCAGGGAGTGGATATCTTCTGAATTTTTCTTGGAGGTTTCTGGTTCATCTTTTTCAGAAGGAAAATGGAAGGGAAACTTTTTTATAGTTTCTGTCTCAGAAGGTTTATACACAGGAGACAGAATAGATATACGAGAACTGGGAAGGAGAAATGAGGTAGGAATTGGTTTATCTAGTTGGCTAGTCCTTCCTTTTATTTCAGTTAAGGATCTGCCCATAGCAGAGAAGGCAGTGCCTAAGCCTTCCATTATTTCCTCATGATTTCTATTAGATTCTCTTTCCTTGTAAGAGATTTCTAATAGAGTAGTATCCATTTTTTCTCTGACATCAACGAATTTGTCTTGGATCTGATCTACTGACTGGACAATAGTATTTGTAGATACTTGGAGATCCATGATTTGTTCCTTTTTTGCATAGTCATTGGATATATAGATCTGTGTAGCCATACCTCTTAATGCAGTATTTGTCCAATTTAATTGGAACTACATCCTTACACAACCCAATTGATGATAAAAATGAAAAGGAGTAGTTCACAATACATCCAACATGAGAATCAGAGTTCTCCAGAAAATAGCTTGGCCAAACATGTTTCTCCTCATTAAAAAATTTAGTAATAGTACACGAAAGCTCCAAGAGCCAAAATACTTGTACTTGGATACAATCCCCATATTTATTGAAGTTCAAATTGACTCTTGGCCTTCACCCTTCCCCTTATGACCTTTCATTTACAAAAAAAATTCCTCATCCCCTCCGTAATGATAAGAGAACAAGGACAACATAAATATTTATGATTTAATTAATAATATGTAGTTACATTTCAATTTTGTCTTTTAGTGTTGGTGGGACATCATAAATTTTGGCCATAGTGCGCCTCACCCACCATGAAGACTAGTCTAGCAATGGGAAACTCTTCATTCTCCAAGATTGATAATCGATCATCATGGGGTTCATACTTCTTCTTCAACTATTGAGTTTGATTCCATTTTGTTGCTCCTTTGTTGTTGCAACAACTGTTGTTGTTGTTGTTTATCTATCATCAATGGTTGTAGATCACA
>JASDQU010438377.1:54247-70818 GCA_032191745.1 Picea mariana
GTAATTCATTTGAATTGGATTGCTCTTGTGAGTTGATCTTATATGTTTCCCTATAAATTGTGCAACTTGGCTTTCACTCAAATTTGTTGCAAATCAAACTAGCAATTGTCACAACTAGTTGTGACTAGTTTTCTATTCATGGAAAGCACATGATTCTCACATAGTCACCTTCATTCAAAATTGGGCTATCATGAGGCTTGTCCCTAGAATGCTAGCCATATGAATCTCCTTCATGCTAGCCATATGAATCTCCTTCATTCAAAATTGGGCTATCATGAGGCTTGTCCTTTGATTATCCATCTAATTGATAATCATTTCCAATACTAATGATAGTCTTCAAGGCAATCGAAAAAAAATAGAACACAACTGTGTCTATCCATAGTAGTACATAACTACAATCTAGTGGTACACTACCACACCAAGTAACACACAAGTACTTGATCAGTAACGTATAGTCACGAACAATGGAACACATCCACCACAGTAGTATACATCTACTGTCATACAGTCTTCATAACAATCATTTGATATCAACCTTCATAGAAACAATGTTATGATATAAACTGAATCATATGGGCCAATATTTCACTCACATCTGTGAGATCTGAAATAATATCTGCCCTCAAAAATGTAAAACATCAATGATGAGTTGTTTGTACTATTCTTCTCAAGCAAGGAAGAATAATTGTCATGATTTATGAACCTGGACCATTCCCCACCCTGGGTCATTCTTCCTACACTAATCAAAGTGCACCCTGGAGAGAATGTATAAACCCTAAGGAATGCCTGTCCCTGATTGTTGAGCCTGGACCATTTCCCACCCTGATCCATTCGTCCTACACTAATCAAAGTGCACCCTGGAGAGAATGTATAAACCCTAAGGAATGATTGTTTGGACCATTTCCTCTGTTAACCACAGGAGGAAAATATTTCTTGTATCAACCTCCAAAACAGACCATTCCTCATGTTAACCACAATGAAAAATCATTGTCCGGCGAGGCGGGCCATTCTTCTTGAGTAACCCTCAAGAAGAGAGATTTCCCTAGACCACTCCCCATGTTAACCACAATGGGAAGTCATTGTCTATGATACATCAGCAATCTAGACCATTTCCCATGTTAACCACAATGGGAAATCACTGTCCGTTAGAAATCTCAATCCACTTTCCGAATTGGAAAGGAAACTACTCATCGTGGACCATTTTTCGAACAGAAAAATGATTGTCCATAAATCAATACATATCAGTGCTCCCTCCCAACTTGGGAGTCATCTCTTCCTTTTTCAATAGGAAGTTGTCTACACGAGCTCCAGCTTGAGTACACAAACTCTTTCATATTGGATATAAGCTTTACCAAGATGTTTGTTTATCTTCTCATCTGTGGAGATATGTATTGGAGAACCTCTTTCTCCTTTCTTCACTTCATCACGAATAATGTAATGCTTGATTTCAAATGTACTTCGTTCTTGAGCACTGGTATTCTCTGAAGGCTTCATGTAGCTCCGATCAATAAAGTATATCATTGTTGGAACACTGGAACATATCCACGTGGCACTTCTTCTGTCATCATGAGATCTAATCTACTAAGTAATCATCTTGATATAATATCTCTGTTATAGAGAATCTTCACCACACTTATGTTGTGTATTGGAGGTTCTTCACAAAGTTATCTTCTTCCATTTGTATACAAGAGTCTCTTTCTGGTATGCCTCAAAGTATTGAGATTGTTCTTCATATGTTCTTTGTTCAATTTCTCTGGAGAACAGTATTTACATTTATCTGATGTAGAACTCCAACTCATGGATGTTGCGGATGATATAATGACTCATGTAGAGATATGTCTGGTTTACTAGAACAAGTAATCATCATAGTCTTATCCCTCCATCTGGGAGAACCTCTAGTTCTAGATCTCGCAATGATTTCATTCATAATTCTTCCATACACTGTTCTTCATCACAGATTTCAGTTCTTTTGCTTGATTGCTTTTAGTGAGTTCATATCAGGCTGGTAATCTTGTGATTCTTGATACAATGACTAGTTGTTCTAGTTTCTATTTATTTCTTGGAATCTTCATGTTCTTCCTCATGTTTTTCCTTTAGCTCTTGGGTCCATGGAGTTTCTTATAGATTCCATGCCCTAGAGATTCCACTTCTTCCTTTGATTATAGGATCACATATGTGAATGGACAACCAACGATATTTTAAGGCTTCTCTTCGAAGAAGTATTCTTCTGCGGTTGAGTTGAACACATAATGTATTTCATGGCTGCTACCATGAATATATATTTCATCATATTCAATGGATCATAGGATTAGCTCCCTCCTAATCCTTGCTTCATGTATAAGTGCATATAATTGGCTCCCTCCGTCTAATAGATTCCATGCTTTTTTCTGCATCCTTATTTTCTTCTACAATATATAATTGGATCTCTCTGTCTAACAGAGTCCATGCTTCCATCTTATTGTCTTCTACAAAACATCATGAGTCTTTCTCCAATTTCCTCTTGATTGCTAGCTTCTTTTTTTCTATGGTTCTTCTAAGTCTCTTCATGATTGATTCGATGTATTTCATCCTTTCATGTATTTATCTAATGATATCAATCCTTATCTTGTTGTTCTTCCGTAGGTATATTTCTTCTTGGAACACATTATCTTCCAGGAGATAGATATACAAGATATGTACAAAGATGATGCAAACAAGATATGTACAAGAAATAAGAAGAGTATTGTTACCTTCAGAAGGATAAGTCTCTTTCATCCTGATTAGTCTTCTTTGTAGGTTCCTTTTCTTCGGCAACCGATGTTTCATGTTTCTCCTTCCTTTTCTTTAGCTCGGGAGAATGATTCTTGTAGTGACCATACTTTCAACAGTTGAAGCATTGTATTTATGAAATGTCTTTCTCTTGATTTGGCTTCCTCCTTGAACCAAACTTCCTTTTGTTCCTGAAGTTCTTGAATCTTGATGTGAAGGGTTGATAATCGTACTTCTTTTGGGGTTTCTCTTTTGCACTGATCCTGGATTCTTCTTGAGCACAACAAGTCCAAATTTCTTCAATTTTAGGATACTCCTTCCTTGTGTTCATGCTTGCGGCAAATGCATCCCATGTCTTGGGAAGACCATTGAGTACTATGTTTACCAACTCCTTCTCTGAGATGATCTCTTCAATGGCTTGTAGTTGATCTCTTAACTGAGATATTCTCACAAAGTATGATGTTATGATGTCATCATCATTCATCTTCATGTCACGGAGCTCATTCTTCAGACTCATTACTTGTCCAATGTTTCTGACTGAGAAACGTTTTGTTAGGGCATCATACATCTTCTTCGATGAGTCAAGATGGGATATGTAGGGTATCAAGTGGTATTTGATAGATTCCACTATGATACGTATGGTATTGATGTCACCATCTTTGAACTTCTCCTATGCGGTTCCTTCTCTTTTCCNCTGAGATATTCTCACAAAGTATGATGTTATGATGTCATCATCATTCATCTTCATGTCACGGAGCTCATTCTTCAGACTCATTACTTGTCCAATGTTTCTGACTGAGAAAAGTTTTGTTAGGGCATCATACATCTTCTTCGATGAGTCAAGATGGGATATGTAGGGTATCAAGTGGTATTTGATAGATTCCACTATGATACGTATGGTATTGATGTCACCATCTTTGAACTTCTCCTATGCGGTTCCTTCTCTTTTCCTTCTTCAAACTCTGGTTTCACGATATTTCCTTTCACGATATCCAACACTTTATTCTTGGCAAGGATGAGATCAATCCTTGTCTTCCATGCTCTGAAGTTAGAAGCTCCATCTAACTTGTTCTCTGACTTCATAGAGTAAGTCATGGCTGCTTTGACTTGGTCAACCCTAGATTTGACCAAAATCTCAAACTTTACGTCTTGGCTTTCTGAGAGTACCAGGAGATGCGCTAGGCTAGGGTGATCTTTTCTATCCGTAGATTAGGTCAATCCCTTCATTTAAGGTGCCTCAACAAGAGGATTAGGGTTTCTGCAACTACACATGCTAGTAACCCTAGCGACAATGTTATGGTGACTGCTCTTGCTAGAAACTTTAGCGACAATTCTTCAACGAGCTTAATATCCTTACAGTTATGTTTTCTTCCAGTGGTTAGACTGAATGAAGGAGGTGTGGGCCCATAACCTGTTAGAATATAAGTGGATGTGCTCATTTTACCATTGACAATACCCTTGTCACCCAACCATAGGCCGAAGACACCCTCCAAGCACCTTAACCTTGACAGAGAATCACTCTAGAAGCAAACCCTAGGATAGATAACCAAACAAAGGGTATCAAACTCTTCCCCAAGGATAGCGCATTAACAAGAGCTAATCAGATAGTCCAAACCCTAGCCAAGAGATAGTCCAAGCGTAACTGCTAGCTGCAGCAGCTGCAACGATAGCTCTCCTCCAAATCTACGTGGAAAATGGGCAACTGCAGTGCGCACAAGTGTTTCTCTGCAATTCTAAGATTGTCTGCCAGAATGAGAACTGGCCTCCTGTATTTATACTAATTCTAGCTAACTTCCTGAGCCGACTTTTCATTCTGGGTATCTGTCTATTCAATATATATTATTATTTATGGACGACTTCTTCTCTTGGAGGCTAATAACCTAATATAAAATATATTCTTGAGCCTACAAGTCTTCTAGGGTTATTATCCAACTCATTAGGGTTTCTTCTTGCTTCCCGGAGTATTCTATCCTTGTCAGGTTTACACGTGGAGGTAAATACCTCCCACAGCTACCATAATATCAACACTAGTATCAAAAATGATTTTTATTTTGAGAGGGTTTGGAATTGAGTTTTTAAAAAAGTGATTATTGCATATTTTGAAGGTTAATCATTAATTTGGTTTTGGTTCATGATTTTTATCATGCATTAATTAGGTTTTGGAGAATCGTTTGTTTAGATTCATAATATTGTATTCATAGTTTATTTATTAATTGAATTATAATGGAGATTTGAATTTGATGAAAGTTGTAGTAATTGAATTGTTTTTTTTTTAATAAGTTTATTTCCACTAATTAAAGAAATTTGAATTTGAATCTCCACGTTAAAACAAATCCAATGACCTCATTGGTTGACACTAAACCACACTCCTATGAGCTAAACTTTCTTTACCTTTATTTTGGGGTTATTATTTTGGATATCTTGTCATTTGATTGAGTTTTTTTTAATGTATCAGAAATGTGACATGGTTGCACTACTAAGATTTGTCATACTCTTATTATCCTAGAGTTGGACATGATGAGAATAGAATAAGGGTTTTCAGTCTTTTATATTAGATTTCCAAAGATACCAAAGTAATGTCAGTGGATGACTATTATTTTATTAAGTTCAAGGGGGAACAACCACAGAAAAACAATAGGAAGGGAGGTGGAGGTTCTAAGATACAGAAGAGGGAATAAATCCAAAGGATCATGTCAATGTTGACAGTATAATTGAATATAGGTCTAAGTTCATGTAAGTTAATAGGGAAATCAAGAACTAATTTAAAAGGGAACAAAAAAGGATAGAATCGGAAATTACTTTTACTTAGTCAATAGTATTAAACTTGTGACTTTGAAAATTAAAGAAAAACGTTAATGATGGTGCACTAATCAATTAAGTCTTGGGTAATTTAATCGCATAAAAATGACCTGCAAAATATGGCTGTGGGATTAAAAAATTGCAACAATTGATGCCAAGGAAAAAAAAAATTGAAGAGATGTTCGTTCATGAAAAATAAAATTGGATAAAAGAATTTTTTCAGAGCAATTTGTAAAAGGAACCCATAGAAAATGCTATTATTGGGAATACATATGTAAAAATTTTGGAAGGACCAACACATTCCCAAAAAAAATCCTTTGTTGCCAAAAGTTAGAACCCATCCTGCACAGTATTTTATGGCAACAACACCAACAAAATTGAGTGACGCACCCATCAATTTTTCTCATGGAGGTGAAGATTCATGTCTTCCTTTGATTGCTAAACCTAGAACATTGCAAGAATGTTTAAATTTTATTTTCCTTCGGTGAACACAACTTTTCCTTCTGCTAGATACATTGAAATAGCTTCAAGAAACATGGATAGGATGTAAAATTTGGACGATCAACGATTTCAGACATGGGATGGAAAGAAGCACCTAGAGATGGAAAAAAAATGATTCTCATGAATGTGCATAGGAACTGGAACATATGCTCCCCCATAAGCATGAGTGCAAAATAAATTTGGCAAGTAGAAACCCAGAAGTTGGACACCTACTTCGTCCATGTGATCTCTTTTGCAAAAGAAATGGATTCAAAATTAATATCACCCTCAAGTAAAACTTCATGAAGCAAATCATGAGAAGGAAGCTCACTAGAGAAGATCAATAGGCTCGATATGCAGGTCAGGAACTTCCTGGGATTAAGACTTTCACTAGGAAGATATACCATGCTAAGTGGTCGTAATGAAGTTTTACCTTCAAAGCGGTCTAAACCGAACCGAGAATTTGGAAAATATAGTGTCAAGGGGGTTTGAAAAATATATGATGGAAACATGGGGAATGTTATGGAAGGGGTTGGTCGGTAATCATCTATTGTTTGGAATATTGACGCAAACCCCCTTCCCTTCAAAGGGCTGCTTGACCTCCCAGTCTTGGATCGTTTGAATTCTTGAGTTGGAACGAATCCTTGGGTCCCTCCGGGCACCTAAAACTATATTACCCACACACATAGGCTCTTCCGCAAGTGACCACGGATGTGACCGTGGGTCTACCTTCTTCGCAGTTCGGACTTTGGGGATATCCTGAATCCTTTCTCCACTCCTTCATGAATCACTTAGCTTTGAATCTCTGAACTCATGCCATGTGTCTCCTCGGATCCGTCGGCCCCGTAACGGCTCAGACTTCACGTCCCTGCAAAACTCTATACCTTTCACTCTCAACCTCCAATCTCTCGATTTCTAAATTCTCGTATCCTGTATCCACGTGCCCTCCTATGATCAACGATCAAGATTGAATCGCGACTTTGGAATTTGCGACCCGGTCTTCGTCAAGTTTCCAACTTTTCGAACCTCCGAAGTAACAAAATACTTCACGGTTCTCCTCCTTACAACTCACCAGATCTAAAGGTATGGGATCGTTCTTCTCCTTCTGAGAACAAATCTTACCCACTGGATTTTACGAGAAGTTCTAGGATTCCTTTCCTTGAGGCTTTTCATCGCTCTCCCTCATGAGCTTCCTTCCTCGATTTTTTTCCTTGTTCCTTTGAACAATCTCTTCGACACTTAGTCGAGAGTTCGATCTGTGCACACCTTGCAACATATTTCTCTCCTCTCTTAAAATTTTGTGGGTGACTTCACACTCCTTGCGACTGTCCTCCAACCACTTCTATCTCCCGTGATTGAATCACTCTATCCTTTCTGAGATTTCGAGTCTGATAACCCTTCCATGCACTCCTTGCTGACATCGATGCACTCCTTGCATGTGTATAGTTCTGCTATCTCTTCTGAGCTTTCGAGTCAAAACATACTCGGTCCCGCACTCCTTGCAGACACTATGCACACCTTTCACTATCTCACTGAAGAGAAATGCTTGAAACTTATCTATTCCTCACAATGACTCATACATTCAACGAAGCAAATACAGTCATGGATTCAAGAACAGAAATAATAGAGAATTGAGAAAAATAACAGAAACTCTACCATTCATTTAGATAGACACATACCCATACGCATTTGGGACAACATATCTTTGTTATATTCATCCAACTAAAACTTACACACATTCAGACAACTTTTCTCTACATCTCCGAGCTCTTAGCTTACAATGGCAATCTACACATACTAGATTCATCCGCTACAAAAACAATTTACAACCATCAAAAACCCTTACTGAGCAATATTATAGTTCTTTATACAAAGAGGTGCTCTTCCAGCCTTTCCTCCAACTACTCTACGCTATCTTAAATGGAATTGAATGCTATCAACTACTTAATGCCTATTACAATAAATATTACATCAGACAGATAAGAGCGCAAGCTCCAAATCTGTACTGTGATCTGATCCATAAAACAAAATACATCCCCCCCATCAACCTTCTGTGATGGTTCAGCCTTCAAACATTTAAAGACATTCATAATTCAAAAAAAAATTTCAGATATCACATTAATACATTGATCGGTTTGAAATTCAAAATATTTCAAAATGTGTGCTAGTGCGCCCAGTTGTCTTCCACACTTGTGCTTTGTTGGCGATGCTCCTACATCATACTCCCTTGGTTGAAAAATTCATGGAGTCCTTTCCATGAGCTCCCTCACTGATCTTCCATGCTTCTGGATCTCTACTTCATTAACCCAGCTGGCATCCTCTGTTGGTCGTCCTTTCCACTTCACCAAGTATTCAAAATATGTTTTCCTTCTGGTCTTCTTACCGACTCTTTTATCCATGATCTTTTCCATCTGCGGCTTCTCTGCTATAGGCATTTGTTTCTCCCACCGAATCTTTCTTTGATCATCATATCTTTCGGTTCCATCTTCCCTGTAAAGATACAGGTCTGCAATATTGAATATGGGTGATATACCCACATCTTCCGGCAACTCTAACTCATAAGCATTCTCACCAAACCTCCTCAAGACTTTACAAGGCCCTATCTTCTTCAATATCATCTTATTATATTTTCCCCTCGGGAATATTTCCTTCCTCATATGTGCTAGAACTTGATCTCCAACTTCAAATTCAAGCTTTTTCCTGTGTTGATTGGCTCTGCGCTTGTATTCATTGTTGCTCATCTTCAACTTTTCCTTGATCTGATTGTGAAGTTCCTGCATCTCTGTAGCGAAATATTTGGCTCATGCGCTTCTAAACTCATTTTGTTTCAAATCTCTTAACTTCAAAACTCCTCTCGGATTCATTCCATACACGATTTGAAATGGAATTTTCCCAGTTCTCCTGTTCACTGAGTCATTATATGAAAACTCAGCTTGTGCTAGAATATGATCCCACTAACTATGGTGTTCAATGACCAAACTCCTCAGCAAATCTCCTAGGCTTATGTTCACCACTTCAGTTTGTCCATTTGTTTGTGGATGATATGCAAAACTAAAAGATAGCTATGTCCCCAACTTTTTCCACAACGTCCTCCAGAAATGACCAACAAATTTGGTATCCCTTTCCGAAACTATACTCCTGGGCAATCCATGGAGTCTCACAATCTCTATGAAAAACACGTTTGCAACATGTGTTGCATCACTGGTCTTCTGGCATGGGATAAAGTGTGCCATCTTTGAAAATTTGTCCACCACCACAAATATGGAATCATTTCCTCTTTGTGTTCTTGGCAATCCCAACACAAAATCCATGCTTATTGCATCCCAAGGCCTCTCTGGAATAGGAAATGGCTGATAAAACCCAGTGTTTTACTTCTTCCCCTTGACATACTGAAAATCCTTTCAATTTTTCACATATATCTTTACATATGCTCTCATACTTGGCCAATAATATGAACTGGCTAATTGGGAAAATGTGTTGTCATGGCCGAAGTGTCCGGCTAGACCTCCACTATGCTTTTCCTTTAGCAAATTCTCCTTCATTGAGCATCTTGGTATGCACAACTGGCATCCTTTGAATAGAAACCCATCCTGAATCAGATATTCGACCCATTGGCTTATGTCTCTGAGCACAGGATTCACAGACGCTTCATATGCCTCTCCAAAATTTGGATCATTGTGGTACATTTCCTTAAGGTGATCAAACCCCAAGGTCTTGATTTGAAATTCCTGCAGAATCAAAATTCTCATGCTCAATGCATCAACAACCTTGTTAGCATTTCCAGAAATGTGTTTAATGACAAAAGTGAAATTTTTCATAAAATCTATCCACTTAGCATGTTTCTGGTTTAACTTCTCTTGTCTGGTTATGAATTGCAAAGCGTGATTCTCGCTATACAAAACAAACTTCTTTGGTACAAGATAATGCCTCCATTTCTTCAATGCTTGGAGTACTTATGTTTAGTGTCATTCAACTTCTCACTGAAATATGCAATAGGCCTTTTGTCCTAACTTAAGATTGTTCCAATTGCAACTCCACTTGCATCACATCTTACCTTAAATGTCTTTCTGAAATATGGCAGGACCAAAATCGGTTGTTCAATTATCTTCTCCTTCAATACGTTGAAGTTCCGCTCAGCCTCTTCTATCCATTTGAAATACTTGTGTCTTTTCTTCACTGTATCCATCATTTGTGCACTAATCCCACTAAAATTTCTGATGAACTTCTAATAAAAACTTGCTAACCCATGGGAGCTCCTTACCTCAAATATATTCTTTGGTGACAGCCATTCCATGATCGCTTTTGTTGAAAAGTCAACAAGAAACATGTGTCTAATTTACTTTTCCCTTAAATAAATTGGACAATAAATAGTAATCTATTATCTCATAATTACTTGAAATAATTAACTGAAATGGAAAATCAGTTAACTATGGAAAATTTGATTTCAAAGGTTGGGTGGTAAGACATGAAGGTGACTGGAATTTGTAACAGAGTTATAAGTGTAGTTATGAGAGTTGTGAAGTAGTTTAACTCAGTTAAGTGAGTTAATCCCAGTTGTACTAGTTGTAACTGAACTTGCACTAGTGAGATTTCAACGAATTAATTATTAATTAATTCAAATTAGTGAACTCACATGCAACTAAAGATTTGCCACAGTTAACTACATACATGTCAAATCCAGTGGAGACCCAGTTGAGTTAACAGGTGAAAGGGACAGTTTGGCTATCAGTTGTGATTTGAGTGAAGTGCACTCATGCAATCACACATGCAGTGGATATGCTTATGAGCATGTGCAAACTAGGCAATTTGAATTCATTGTGAGAATTCTAATTGAAGGGATTGTGCAAAGGAGGCAGGTTGTTTGGAGACGGAAATTGGCACATGTATTTGTCAATTTTTGTATGACAGTGTGAGACGATTGTATTGTACTGAGATCTCTTGGATTAGAGTTTTATATGAGATTGTTTCATGATCCATGATATACATAATATATGATAATGGGGTTTTTAGCTTTATGCTTTCCCGGAAAAAAAATTGTGTTATGTGTTCTTGATATTTCACTTTGTGATCATGGTTTAATTTTCCACAAGAATATTAGTATAAGCGATTATGTATTTAAAAATGGTATATAATTGTTAGATCAGGAGAATCGCAGGAAATACTTAATTTGTATTGAAATTTCTACATGGTATCAGAGCCACGGATCCATGGAAGTGAGGTGTGAAAATAATATTATTTTCACAGGTCCCGACTCTGGCAGGGTGCGACGACATAGTACTAAAAACTTTGCACATTTCTGAGAGCAGAAATTCTCGCACCCTACTCAAAGGAGAGATGTGAACTTCCTTAGGATTCTCGCAGGATTCTCAAAGGAGAGGTGTGAACCTCCCTCACCCCACTGTGCATTACAGTGCAAACTCCCTCAGAAGGTTCGCAGGCTATACATAGGTGAGGTGCGAACTTCCCTCAGGCTAGTAATTGGTCAGGTGCGAACCTCCCAGGGCAAGAAGGATTGCAGCAGTTGAGTTTGTGGTTGGATAAAATTCGAATTTGCAGAAGGACTTTCTTGGTGCTACAATTGATTCAAGATCAAAATGTCTTTCAATGGCTTGAGGTTGGAGTATGCACTCGAGGACAACTCAAACTACATTGCTTGGAAGGACAGGATGGAGGAAGTACTCGAAGACAATGGATTGAAGGAATACATTGACAAAGATGTTCCTAAGCCGAATGCGACAGACACTGCAAATCTTGATGCATGGAAAAAGAAAGTGGCAAAGGCAAGGAGGATCTTGTTGGAGGGAGTACGAGACCACATTGTCTCAAGTCTCCATGGGAAAGCCACACCACATGCAATGTGGAAGGTTTTGACGGATCTATTCCAAAACAGCAGCGACCATAGGAAATTGGCGCTCAAAGATAAACTCAGGAAGATCAAGATGGAGAAGGGTGAATCCATTCCAAAATATCTCACGAAGTTTGTCCAATGTCAGGATGATCTTGGAAGTGTGGGAATAACAGTCGCTACTGATGATTTGGTGAGCTTGGCTCTCCTAGGACTTCCCAAGAGTTGGCACAGTTATCAAGACTCTTTCAATGGAAGGGAAAATTTTCCAGATTGGGAACGACTATGGTCGGATCTAGTGCAAGAGGAGTTCATGCGGAACACCAGAGATGGATCTTCATCAAAGTGTGATGATGAAGAGGATTGTGCTTTGAATGCCAAGGCAAGGAAAGGGAAAGGGAAGAAATTCCATTCAAAATCCGAGTCAAAAGTCAAGAAGCTGGATTTGTCCAAAGTGAATTGTTTTCATTGTCACGAACATGGGCATCTCGCTGCTAACTGTCCGTAGAAGAGGAAGAACAAGACGGTTGTTGGAGATGCAATTGGTGAGGCTCTTGTCTCACAATTTGAACTTGACTTCTCTTTGATCGCATGCATGGCTTCAAGTGCATCAGGATTTGTGTGGTATTTGGATAGTGGCACTTCCTTCCACATGACGGGAGATAAAGAGTCTTTCAGTGACTTGGAGGAGAAAGATCTCAGAATTCATATAGAGATGGGAAACAATGGATGATATAGTGTGACTGGTATTGGTACCATTACCTTTCAGAGGGAGTCAGGTAAACCATTTCAATTGAAAAATGTTGTGCATGTTCCAAGTCTGAAGAAAAACCTAGTCTCAGTCGCAACATTGGAGGACAGAGGCTATGACGTTGTTTTTCAGTGATGGAAAATATTTCCTGCGACATAAAGCAATGGGTCAAGTCAAGAAGATAGGGATTCAAGTTAAGAATCTCTACATGTTGGAGGTAGATGGTTGCGGTGCCATGATGGGAAAGGCAGAAAAAGTGGTGAGCCGGGATGAGGGAGAATTATGGCATAGGTGATTGGGCCATCTTCATCATGGAGCCTTGAAGATCATGCAACAAATATCTACTGGACTTCCAAGGGGAACACTTGCTCAGTTAGATCAGTGCAAGGGGTGCACCCTGGGGAAGTATGTAAAGTCCACCTTTTATGAAAAGGAGAACCGTGCTTCGGTGATTCTAGAGAGAATTCACACAGACGTGTGTGGACCATTCTCGGTTGCTTCAACAACAAAACATAGGCATTATTTTAGTTTTTTGATGAATTTTCTCGTAATGTTGGATCTTCTTCATGCAGAAGAAGGATCAAACATTCTCAAAGTTTTGTGGGTTTAAAGCATTGGTGGAGAAGGATTCGGGGAAGTAAGTGAAAGCTCTAAGGAGCGATAATGGTGGAGAATACATCTCTAATGAATTCAAATACTTCTGCAGCAGAGAAGGAATTCGAAGAGAATTAATAGCGCCTCATAACCCACAGCAAAATGGGGTCGCAGAGACAAATAACAGAACGATCGTGGGTGTTGCACGAGCGATGTTGCATGATCAGGGCCTACCAATGCATTTGTGGGAAGAAGCATGCAATACTGTGGTTTATGTGCAAAACCGTTGTCCTCATAGAATACTTGGCATGAGTACACTTGAAGAAGCTTTCACTGGCAAGAAACCTAATGTTTCGCATTTTAAAATTTTTGGCTCATCTGTTTATGTGCATGTGACCAAGGATTCCAGGAAGAAGCTGGAACCGACTGCTGAAGTTGGGATATTTGTGGGGTACACAGAAACACCACATAATTATCATGTTTATTTGCCGAACAATAAGATGATTGTTATGCGACGAGATATAAAATTCGATGACGGGAAATCCATGCGGTTGTCGCTTGAGAGGGAGCTATACTTGCATGCAGAAGAGGAACTGTTGGTTCCCAAAGATGAGTCTCAAGATGTGGATCAACCACATGAGGAGGTTCATGGAGTGGAGGAAACCACTCAAGCCGAGCCATCCATCAGAAATGGCAGAAAGTGCACCACAGAAGCTGACAGATTGAGACTAGATGTTGCATAGAATGTAGGAGCCCCTACTTCACAGTGCAGACAGAGAAAGTCTCATGATCGATTTGCTGGATACATGGCTCTCATGAGAAAATCTATTGTGACTGAACCATCTTCCTTTTAGGAAGCAGTGTAGGATCACACTTGGGTTGATGCTATGGTAGAGGAGTATGATTCCATTGTCAAAAACAGTGCATGGGAAATTGTCCCAAGACCGGTTGACAAATCAGTGGTAGGTTCGAGATGGATCTACAAGGTAAAGAAAGATGTTGATGGGAGTGTGGAGAAATACAAGGCCAGGTTTGTGGCCCGGGGCTTCTCACAGATAGAGGGGATATATTATGATGAGACCTTTGCACCTGTCGCAAGGTACTCTTCCATAAGATCCATCCTTGCACTCTCAGCACAGATGGGTTGGCGCATTCATTAGATGGATGTAAAAAATGTGTTCCTCAATGGGATCATTGAGGAAGAAGTTTACATTGAGTATCCAGAAGGTTTTGAGACCTTTGACAGAGAGTCGCATGTGTGCAGACTCAATAGAAAATTGTATGGGATGAAACAAGCACCCCGTGCTTGGTACACTCGGATAGATAGCTATTTCACCGGATTGGGCTTCACCAAAAGTGAAGCGGATGCAAACCTATACCAAATTTTGGTGGAGGGTAAGCTCTTAATCATTGTTCTTTATGTTGATGATTTAATATTGACTATTGATGAGCAGCTGATACACTCATGCAAGGAGGACCTTGCAAAGGAGTTCGAGATGAAGGATTTGGGCCTTCTTCATTATTTCCTTGGATTGGAAATATGGCAGCAAGATGGTGAACTTTTTGTGTCTCAAGGCAAGTATGCTAGGGAGATACTAGGTAAGTTTCACATGGAGGGCTACAAACCCATGGATACTCCTCTTCTAGAAAACTAGAGAAAAGAGGATGCTACTTATGGAGAGGTAGTGGATGCTACTGTCTATTGACAATTAGTAGGTTCGCTAATGTATTTAGTGAACACGAGACCAAACATTTGCTATGCGGTTAACCAGCTAAGTCAAGCGATGGTTAAGCCTACCAAACTCTTTTAGAAGGCAGGTAAGCATGTCCTGAGATATCTGAAGGGCACATCTGAGTATGGATTATGGTACAGACAAATGGATGAGGTGAAGTTGCATGGATTCACGGATGCAGATGGGGCAGGCAGCCCAACGGATAGAAACAACACATCAGGGGGGATCTTTAGTATCAAATCTACAGTTGTTTCTTGGTACAGCAGGAAACAAAGATCTGTGGCACTTAGTTCAGAGGATACATGGCAGCGAGTCAAGTTGCATGTGAGGCTATCTGGATGAGAAAGATCTTGGTTGGTTTGTTTGGTTCTCATTTATATCCGACAGTGATTTATTGTGATAATCAGAGTTGCATTAAACTCTCGATTAATCATGTGTTTCATGATAGATCTAAGCATATAGATATCTGGTATCATCATCTCAGAGATTGTGTGCAGCGGAAGATCATGTTGCTTCAATACATTCCTACGGAAGATCAAGATGCAGACATTCTAACGAAGGCGCTCACTAGGAGAAAATTCAAATATCATAGAGACAGGATTGGGGTGAAGGATAATCCCTTTCTTGTTGAGAGGGAGTGTTGAAAAGTCAACAAGAAACATGTGTCTAATTTACTTTTCCCTTAAATAAATTGGACAATAAATATCAATCTATTATCTCATAATTACTTGAAATAATTAAGTGAAATGGAAAATCAGTTAACTATGGGAAATTCGATTTCAAAGGTTGGGTGGTAAGACATGGAGGTGACTTGAAGTTGTAACAGAGTTATAAGTGTAGTTATGAGAGTTGTGAAGTAGTTTAACTCAGTTAAGTGAGTTAATCCCAGTTGTACTAGTTGTAACTGAACTTGCACTAGTGAGAGTTCAGTGAATTAATTATTAATTAATTCAAATCAATGAACTCACATGCAACTGAAGATTTTCCACAGTTAACTACATGCATGTCAGATCCAATGGAGACCCAGTTGGGATAACAAGTGAAAGGGACAATTTGGATATCAGTTGTGATTTGAGTGAAGTGCACTCATGCAATCACACATGCAGTGTATATGCTTATGAGCATGCGCAAACTAGGCAATTCAAATTCATTGTGAGAATTCTAATTGCAGGGATTGTGCAGAGGAGGCAGGTTGTTTGGAGATAGAAATTGGCACATGTATTTGTCAATTTTTGTATGACAGTGTGAGACAATTGTATTGTACTGAGATCTATTGGATTAGAGTTTTGTATGATATTGTTTCATGATCCATGATATACATAATATATGATAGTGGGGTTTTTAGATTTACGCTTTCTCGAAAAAACTTTTTTGTTATGTGTTATTGATATTTCACTTTGTGATCGTGGTTTAATTTTCAGCAAGAATATTAGTAGAAGTGATTCTGTATTTAACAATGGTATATAATTGTTAGATCGGGAGAATCGCAGGAAATACTTAATTTGTATTGACATTTCTACAGCTTTCACCTTTTCATGATCCATCTTCAACTCATTTGAAGAAATAACAAAACCCAAATATATGAGCTTTGTCTTCATAAAAGAGGACTTTTTCAAATTAA
>JASDQU010438377.1:85231-98859 GCA_032191745.1 Picea mariana
TAATATTTCCCTTAAACACAACTTCAAAATGATGCCATGGAGTATGCCTTAGTGTTGGAATAGATCTGAAAATGATGGATAACCCTGCACTGATATGCAACAAGTTGACTATTTTCTGGCTTTCTATCCTTAAATATGGAAATACTTCAAAATGCAATATTGTTTCATTCCCTACTACCAATGATCATAAGTATTTTCTAGAAACATATTTGGTCAAAATATAATCCAAACCTTTAGAAGGTTTGTGCTTTGACCAATATCAGAAGCATTGTGTTTCTCTTCTTTAGGATATGGTATGTAAACATGGTCAGTTTCCCATTTGTCATAGTCTTATGTATCACCATTCTTGCTGAGGCGGAGTTTTGAATCAGAGCATTTGAGCTTTGAATGGGTCATAAAACGAATCCTTGTCCCAACAGAGATATGCTACGTGCACCCTATCTCCCTTTGATACCTAATACAAAAACTTCAAAAAAATAGACTCACCAACTATGGATCTGTTAGAAGATCAACAACATTCATTTAGCTGATAGATATTGTCTCACACCAATGGCAACGAATAATAAGGTGATGATTTGGGACCATGGTTTAAAACTTGAATATTTGGACAGCTCATAATCAACAGACATAATAATAATAAGGTGATGATTTGGGACCATGGTTTAAAACTTGAATATTTGAACAGCTCATAATCAACAGACATAATATTCTTGAGTAGCCCTTTTTGACCTAATACAAGCTTCCAAACAACATTGTAGGTGCAACTTTGGTGGTAGCTTCAAGACCATCTATTATCATTGCTACAATCTAATTCTAGAATAATATCTGTCCTCCTTACTTCGTTATCTGTCCTCCTTACTTCGTTATCAATGTATTGGAAATTTATCTTAGGAATGCTCCTTGATTAGGGTACTTTAGATGAATGCATAATAACTATGGCACTAGCAACAATAAGCTTTTTGATATTTTTGGAGGGTGATCTACGAGGAACAAATTATATTTTGTTGGTCATATCAGACTATCATTTGTTACTAGCTTGCTGAGTGGAAGAACCAAGGGATATGCCTACCATCACCAACTCATCACTACTCCCAAACACAAGTCTCTCCAACTCCAAATATGAATATTTTTTTGAGATAAATCTGGAAAGAATGCTAAAACACTGGTGCATTTTGAGGGGTAACAGTGTCCTGATTTATCAGCCTCAATATGTGTTGAATCTTTTATAAAAGTTCAAGATAAAACACTGTAAACCATGTGTTACACCTTAACAGTCAAGAGAAACTAACTAAGGAATGTGATTCTACCAAAGTCAATGCTATACTTTATCAACAACTTATTTATAACCTTATCTATTTAACTTATCAACAACTTATTTATAACCTTATCTGTTTAACTTGCAGTCACAGTCAACTGATATTTCCATTGTGGTTAGTGTGATTTCTAAATTCATGTAAAATCTATGGGGAAGTTACTGGAAAGTCACAAATATATTTGTTCTTTATATATAATCTGGGTATAAAGTATTGTAGTGAGAATGTGAATCATTTGGTTGGTTATAATGATTCAAATTGGGGTAGAAATGAAGATGATGATAGGAAGTCTACATCTAGTTATGTTTTTGTCTTCATATTTGACCATAGTTTACGTTATGTGTTTTGTCTTCATATTTGACCCATAGATTAAAATTGCAAAAAATAGAAGGTGGCCTCACTTTTGACTATGACTATAGAAACAAAATATTATGATGTAATGAATGCTAACACATGAACAATATGGATTCAACATTCATGAGTAAACTTGGTTTTCCAGTCGAGACATCAACTATGATAGTGACAAGTCTAGCTCCCTTGGATGCACAGTACTATAATTTTCTGAACCGGATTATCATCATCTATTCCCTATTTAGGCTTTTTTTTATAATTTTCTGATCCGGATTATCATCATCTATTCCCTATTTAGGCGCAGCTGCTATTATCATCTACTATTCCTATTTGGGTTTTCACTTGAAAAAATGCAAGCATGCCTGCAGGCTGCAACAGAGAAGAAAAAGTTCTGAAAAGGCAAACTGGCGCCGCCCGGACTTGAACCGGAGACCTTCAGTGTGTTAGACTGACGTGATAACCAACTACACCACGGCACCAGATGTTTGAAAATTAAGACTCGTATAATTCAATTCGAGTCCCGGCGGTGCCATGGCTTTTATTTGTTACTTATCATCAATCAGTTTTATGAAGAAAATATAGCTTTCGCTCGAATTCGAAATCACCAAACTTGACGTTGTCTGAATTTTACAGTCTTTCGATTATACCGAAGAATTTGCCATGGAAAGTAAGTTTGTGGAAGCTGTCCATATCGTACTTATCATCAATGGAAACATTATGATGACCATGACCAGCCTATGAAATGGAACTAGCTACTGAATCAAACAATGCGAGATCATATTGAAACGATTTCAAGTATTTTGGTAGAATCCCTATGTTAAAAACCCCTACAACATTCCCTAAAATTTAGGGGTTGTTTCCCTACTACATTCCCTAAAATTAGAGTGTGCTTCAACATATCCATATATGTTTTTCCCTACGTCCCAAAAACTTGGTAGAACATTGTTGTTTCCCTACTACATTCCCTAAAATTTAGAGGGTGCTTCAACATATCCATATATATTTTTCCCTTTTCCCTGCATCCCAGCTAAATCTCTTGCAATATCTTGTACCTCATGGTTCAAAACCAGCTAAATCTCTTGCAATATCTTGTACCACATGGCCTGACTACTGCTCCAGAAATCCCTTGAATTGTAGCAACAAGAAGTACATGCTTCAGGAAGTGGGAAATATAAGTGGACATATATACCAAATTATGAAATATATTTTGCTAGAAGCAGAAAGAATGCAGCAAGAACAAGAAGCCAGTGCATGTAGAAATCTTTTACAGAACAAAGAAACTCATAGAGTACCTACAGAATCAAAAGTGTTGCCTTTTCCTCAGCTCCCTATGGTTGGACAGAATTGTGCAGAAAAATCCAGCTCTTCCTCTGGTAATGACTTACCATGCATTAGCAGCTGCTCCACATGTTATCATCAATGGTTGTAAGATTGTTCTAGCTATTGCTATTGCAACGGCAACTTATTATTCTTTTCCACTAGCTGAGAAATTGGGGAAATGTCCTGGTTATCCATTAATACTCCATCAGTATTATTGACATCTATTCTCTATTTAGGTTTTTCCATTTTTTACTATGGTATTTAAAATAACGGATTTTCTTTCTCTAGTATGAAAATGACAAATTTTAGTTTAAAAAGTGAAAAAATAGGTGCCGGATGAAAAAAAGTGCTGCAACGGCAGCTCAGCGTGCAACAGAGAAGAAAAAGCACTGGAACAGAGAAGAAAAAGTACTAGAACAGTGGTTAAACAACAATGGCGCCGTCAGGAATTGAACCGGAGACCTTCAGTGTATTAGACTGACGGGATAACCAACTACACCACGGCACAAACTGTCTATAAACTAGTCTAGTTCTCCTCCATTCAGAACTTGTTTTCCCACAGTACTCTACAAATCATGAAACCATTTTCTGACCTGGATTATCATCCTCTGAAAATGACAAATTTTAGTTTTAAAACATGAAAAAATACGGGCAACAGAGAAGAAAAAGTGCTGCAACGGCAAATGAGAAAAAATGGCGCCGCCCGGACTTGAACCGGAGACCTTCAGTGTGTTAGACTGACGTGATAACCAACTACACCACGGCACCAATTGTTTAGAAAGTTTTCATTTCACAGTTACTCAATCTAATTTAGTGTGATTGAGTTGATGCCCTAGTTTTTGCTTACTTGTTTCCTACCATTAATCAAGATTGTTTTTGCTGGAATTTGATATCACTAACCTAGATTTTGTTGGCATACTAATAATTGATAGTGATGATAAAGAAGAACTTAACATGTCTTGAAGTAAGTTTGTGGAAGTTATGTATATCAAACTTTATCATCTATGATAATCAACTATGGAATAGAGTTAGCTATGTCGATAAACAAATGAAACAATTCAAAATAATATAATGATTTCAATAATGGGAGATAGGATACATCACTATATGAGGTGGAAATGATTTGGATTAATTGGTATTAGCGTGAATAAGGAGCGTAGGGCCAATACAATGGTTGAAGTCCACAATGATGGAATTTGACAACCTGTCATGAGTCGTTTTGGATGTCAAATATGATTAAGTAATTCTATTATTGGTTAAGTGATTATGGTGTAACATATTTATGCCATATTTACTCACTTAGTTACAGCTCCTATTATTGGACATAGTTGTAACATATTTACTTACATAGTTGCAACTTACACCATAATCACATAACCATTGAGTCCTACCATAATCATATCAAATAATAGTTCTTTAAAGAGGTGAGTGTTCAATATCAATTTCATCTTATTTTGTGTCAGCACTAAAATAAATGTGTAACATTGATTTCAAGATGTTGGAATTAGTATGACATAATTCTAGGTCCATTGTACCTCTTCCTACATAATTGATTGGCTTATCAGGAAACTTACAATACAAGTACATTCCTACTATCAATTTCTTGATCCGGGTGGATATTGGTGGCCACCCACCTGTTCCAAATTCCAACTGGCTCATCTTGACAGTTTTCAGTTCAACACGTTTCTCTGTAATGGGGACATTTCTTGGTAATTGTGGGTTCTGCACTTTCGGAGTTGTCTTGAATCCATACACAACATCCAAGTGGATAATGGTGGTTGCCCACCTATTACAACTGGATTATTTTGGAATTTTTCATGTCAATACATCTTCTTGTACTTCCAGGGTCGTTTTGGGGGCCTAAACAATGTTTTCTTGGCTTGTCACAGTCAAACTGTAGACATAGTCAAAGTTTGATGGCATAATGTGTATTTCTCGAAAATACCTTTCCAACGGGCTATCACACGCCTAAAACGAAGATCGTATGCAAAAGTTACGACCCCGGGAAGTTGATGTACTAACTTACCCCAATGGAGCCCACATGACTTTTGGCACTTCATCTCCTAGGTTTATGTTTTTGGATGTCTAGGGTTTTGGAATTCATGTTTATCATAAAAAGGCCTTCAAAGCCTCATTGTATTCATTTTCTTGCGAATGAGAGTAGTTGTCACATCTCTTCTCAGAGATAAAGTTGCCACCATTCTAGTGAGTCTTGCACTCTGTATTTTTACAGTCTCTGTACATTTATGTCATTAATAGAAATCATGAATTGTTGTATTTCTTTGTTTCTGACAATATTTATGTGTATTCATTGTAATATATCTGCTTTCATTTCATTCCAAAAATAATCTGGATCAATGGTATTAAAGCAGGTTGCTCTTGATAGTTTTTCAGTGCATGTCCCCAACAAGGTCTGAGTATAGCAAGTTGAGTCTCGAGCTTGTCTCTCTTGAGGACAATCACTCTCACACGCCCAAGAAACCCTCCATGGCAGAAGAAAAGAAAAACGATGAAGCAAAAGATTGTATTAACCTGTTGTTTGAGAAATCTCTCGCGCGACAGAGGGATGAAATGATGGAGAATTTCGCCCACATCCTTCAATGCCTTTCGATAGCAACATGCGCATATTCATCAAGTTGCCACTTTGGAGGAACTTCTCCCTTCAAGGTAAAAGTTAATTTTGATATTCCAGTATTTGAAGGTCATATAGATGTGGATGCCTTAGAAAAATGGTTAAATATGCTAGAAGGTTATTTCTTTGTTCACAATTTTTCCGATAGGGAAAAGATCACCTTCACACTCCTCAAGGCTCTCCCCCATGTCAAACATTGGTGGGAAACTTAATGGGAGAAAAGTTCCACAGAGGAATCTGGAATATATGGGGTTGAGTCCATGCCTTGCGCACTAAGTTGGGTATCAAAGACTCTGAGCGACATCTGGTTCTGAAATACCGTGGGTCTCTGCATAGGTACATCCAAACCGAAATGGATTTCCTAAACATCTCATCATTGGGAGTTGCATATCAATATGTTGTCAAAATCGAGCAGAAATTTAGGCATCAGAACAAATGGGAGTTTGGGTCTACAAATCTGCAATAACCAAAGCATGATAAAGATGACCCTAACCAACAACCTCCCTAAAAAAAGTTCAATACACAGGAAAAGAAGGGTAAAGGAAAGACAACGAATGACATTGGGAAGTGATGTGACTTCCACAAAAGCCCCTGGCACAACACCGATGAATGTCACTCAAAACAGTCATTGGTGACCGAGGTCAAAGACAAGGAATCGAACCCCGATTAAGAATCTGATCCAGAAAATAATGGAAAAAGACAGATCATTGACATAGACCCCACTGCTACTATCGCAATTGCAACAATTCAACCAGAAGAACCAATAGATCTTGAAGAGGGGGAGCGCCTCTTCCATTCATAGATGTGGGTGAAGGAGACCTCATTGCATTTCATTGTTGATAGCGGCAACAAGAAGAACCTCATCTCAGCTGAGGTCGTCAAATAATTGGGGTTGTCGACAACACCACACCCGCAACCATACAACATCGGGTGGCTTCACCAGGGACGAGATCTTCATGTCATCCAACAGTGTCGCTTGTCCTATGTCATCCAACCCTTCAAGGATGAGGTAGTGTGTGATGTTGCCCCTCTTGATGTCTATGATGTTGTTTTGGTCCAACCATATATATGGAAACATCATGTTATTTATGAGTCTTGACCCTGTAGTGTCATTATTACTCTAGGGGGTCAGCTCTACAGGATACCAGAGGTAGTTCTGACTATTGTTCCACCAAAAAAGTGTCGCAAGGTAATCTCTCATACTGCAAAATTCATCATCTTCACAGTTTGTTCAAAGGATGCACAGAAGGCCACTTCCACCACTGCAACCTCAAAACCTTCTATCCAACAGAAGCAAATTGTAGAAGAGAAAGAAGATATTTTTTCTTCACCTACGATGGTGCCTACGCAATGCCCCGTCAATCCCAGAGACAACAGGCTGGTGGAATAGATTCAACCCCGCCAACAACAAGTTCGTGACAACCTTCCACAGACCAAGCAGCACAACTTGAAGGCATGCATCTCACCAAGATTCAGATTAAGAAAATCCTTTCCCCTCTTTCTTAGGCACTCAACACAATGGAGACCATTGCTTCCTAAGGGGGGAGGACTGATCTAGGTGGATATTGGTGGCCACCCACCTGTTCCAAATTCCAACTGCCTCATCTCGACAGTTTTCATTTCAACACATTTCTCTGTAATGGGGACATTTCTTGGTAATTGTGGGTTCTGCACTTTTGGGGTTGTCTTGAAGCCCTACACAACATTTAGGTGGATAATGGTGGCCACCCACCTATTCCAATTGGATTTTTTTGAAATTTTTCATGTCAGTACATCTTTCTGTACTTCCAAGGCCTTTTTTGGGGGCCCTAGACAGTGTTTTCTTGGCTTGCCATAGTCAAACTGTAGATGGAGTTAGAGTTTGACAACATAATGTGTAGTTCTCGAAGATACCTTTCCAACAAGCTATCACATGCCTAAAACATAGATCGTATGCAAAAGTTACGACCCCAAGAAATTGATGTACTAACTTACCCCAACATGGCCCACATGACTTTTGGCACTTCATCTCCTAGGGTAAGGTTTTTGGATGTCTAGGCTTTTGGATCTCTTGTGAATGAGCATAGTCGTCTCATCTATTCTCAGAGATAAAGTTGTCACCATTCTAGTGAGTCTTGCACTTTGTATTTTATAGTCTTTGTACATTTCTGTCATTAATAGAAATCATGTATTGTTGTATTTCTTTGTTTCTAACAATATTTGTGTGTATTTCATTGTAATATATATTCTTTCATTTCATTCTGAAAATAATCCGGATCATTTCTTCTATTCATGAAAGAAAATGGATTTGCTCAAAATTTGTGGTATACCACAAATGAAAGACTTCATGGAAGAGTGCACTTAAAATCCTGGACATCGACGTCTGTTATGACCCTACCCATGTGGACTTTTTGAGCATGAAATCCCTATCTATACAACCATATATGTCCTACATTGTGTGCAATCCGAGATTAGAGATGGCATTTTTCCATTGCCTAGATTCACAAATGGGAATTATGTGTAAAGATGTTGTGAAGGCATATATGTACTTTAAGGGCGCATCTCGTTAAATTCCTCTTGGTCTGCCACTCAAGAACCTCATAGTAGGCCTAGCATTATTACTTAACTTTGTTGCATTGTTGATATTATTAACTTACTACAATTCTTTTGGAGATAAGTGAAACACTACACTTGTTAGTGAAGGGGATGATAAGCAAAACCAGATTCTCACATATGAACGTATGAAGCATTATGTAATTGAGGAGTTCATCAAGGCTATTGATCATTACATTTCTAYAAAGTGAAAAAAATGTGTTTAAGTTGGAAACAACTAGGTGTGCAACAACAATGAAGTGTTTGGGGGGTATTTTAGCAATGGATTGCAACATTTAAGGATTATGCAAAGGATAGTGTCATAAATAGGTATTCCCTCAAGCGCCTGAGGATTTTTATCAAAACACATTTCAATAAATCAATTAAAAGGAGAGCATGTGCATGTTTGCAATTTCCTTAGTTGTTGGTACCTGTAGAAGTTACTCAACATACACGACATGGAATATGAAGTAAGTGACCCAATCAAATACTACTTCTTGGAACAAATTGTAGGAGATATCCTTGAGACCTCATCAACACCCATGGACTTGTTGACTACTATAATCGATGTTATTTCCCTCTACATGTCATATTTCCATCGCCTTATGTAATTTATACTCATAAATAAAATATAAGATGGTTGATAGGGTATGGATCATTATATAATTTGTCATATATTATGGTACTTTCTCGATGAAAAAATTGGAGCTATTAGCTTATATGGCCCATTTTAGGGGTAGCTCCCACTTTGGTGATTTGGGTTCCAGAACCTTCTAAAGCCCATTTGAGGCCCTAAACAAACTTCCTACGCTCTTGGCACTATTCTACACATCGAGATCTTTCCAATGGCATGAATATCACCTCAATAAGAGTGTGTATTTAGGAATTATGCCTCTTGCAAGTTTACATATCATGTTGACCACCATGATACAAAGTGGATGTCATGTCAGTGCGTATTACTCATACATGTGGATCTATTCAAGTCTGGACTTTCAAGAATATTCTAAAGGGTCCAAAACCCTAACATTAATTGGGGGTTGAGGCATGCAAAATCCCTAAACCTAACACTAGATAAATATCAAGCCATTTTAAATATTGGGTCGCTAGGATAGGAAGGGGATCCATTCTTATTGTATTATTATTGTTCCATAGTTGAGTAGAGCATCTAAGAGTGGGATATTGAAGCACAATAGAGGAAGTAGAATATCATATAGCAACCGTATTGGCCACAATGTTCATGGAAACTCCACAGTAAGTGTCCCTTTCTTTGTATTTGCATTTCATAATTGAGAAGAAAAGAGCAAAGCATAGGCCTCACCTTCTAGTTAGGTTTTCATGTATTTGGTTTTCCTAGGGTGCATCTTGTGTCCATTGTGTGGATGGTGTGTTATTTTTTTAGCTTATTTCATTTCAGTTTCAGTGATTTCAGTGTTTTCATGCATTATGTTAGTAACATTAAATATTAAATATAAAGTAATAAACAACATAAAAAGAGATTTCAAAATATAGCAAGATTTATACTATTCTAGTGGAATATCCACGGCAATTTACAGATCATATTGGTGTCAGGGCATCTTTCTTTAGGGGTTTTGTGGGAAGTTGCAAGATCCAGGAGTTTCCATAAAGTCTGAAAACCACCCTAGCCATGGAAAATGAGTATACTAACAATCCACGAGATGAGTCAAAAGAGAGATTTTCAAAGATAGAAGCACAAGTCACTAACATCCTTCACAGCATGGCCATCCTCATGGTGCTCTAGAGAACAAGTTTGGACCTTTTAGGGAATTTGGTGGCTCAAACCCAGAAGCTTGGTCAAACGAGAAATATAGAGAAAACAAAGATCCATATAAGGAGTAAAAAAAATGGCCAAAGAAAGATAGACCAAGTTATTGTACCATCATTTCTTCCCAATCGATGTTTAAAATGGAAGTGAAAGTGGACATCAATTCTTACCTTACCAAGGTGAGATTAATGTTGTTAAGTGGAATCAATGGTTGCAACACTTAGAAGTTTATTTCAGTGTTCATAACATAGAAGAAGAGAAAAATATTTCATTTTCTCAACTGAAGTTAGAGGGCCAAGCCAAAACTTGGTGGGGAAGTCACACAAAGATGTGTGGACTAAAGGATGATCGCCCAGTAACTAAGTGGGAGGTGTTTAAAACCCTCACCAAGTCCTAGTTCTACCCTATTAGGTATGAAGAGGACCAATGGATCCATTGGCATTACTTCCTATAGAAGCAAGGGAAAATTGTGCAAGGGTACACCACCAAGTTCAAAAAAATGGCCATTGGGTTGAGTATATCTCCCAAGAACATGAATGTGCTCCTCAAGTATTTGGGTGGTCTATACAGTCATTTATGGAGGCAAGTGATGCCCTTTAAACCTAGAATATCTAATGAGGCCTATGTGCAAGCATAGTATCTAGAGAATATGGGTAAAAATAAAGGACAACCAAGTGGTTCCAAATAGAAAGACCACCAAAATGCTTCCAATGAGGGAAAACAGAAGTGGAAAGGAAAGAACAAGAAGACAATAACCAATACTACACATCAATTCAAGGATCCAAACAACCATTGTAACCATTGTAATATCCATGGTCACACCGAAGATAAGTGTTGGAAGCTACATCCAAAGTTGAATCCAAAGAACAACAAGAAGGATGCCAAGAAGAACAACATGCTAGCCATGGATTCAATCAACCAAATAGAGAGCAACTTAGATGTAGATAAAAATGTTATCTATACTACA
Organism: Picea mariana; assembly: GCA_032191745.1. Taxonomy (NCBI): domain Eukaryota; kingdom Viridiplantae; phylum Streptophyta; class Pinopsida; order Pinales; family Pinaceae; genus Picea; species Picea mariana. The sequence goes on from JASDQU010438377.1 coordinate 96,169, forward strand.
TTGTAGAAGGAGGTGAATCAAAGTATCCTCCATCCCAAGGAAGAGAAGGAGACTAAACTCTTCCATATTAATATCTAGTTCAAGGAGACAAAGGTGGATGCTTTATTTCAAATTTCAATTCAAAATCCAACCTCAGCAAAATATTTGGTTAACGATCTTGGATTGGAAGTTCATGACCATTCTCACCCATATCCATTGGGATGGGTAAATAATAATGTATAGGTCAGGGTCACTAAGTAGCATAAGATCAAATTTTCTATAAGTGTAAATTATATCGATGAAGTGGAGGTAGATGTAGTACCACTTGGTGTGTGTGGTGTAGTGTTTGGAAACCCCTACATGTACATAAGGGATGCAATATTCATGAGAAGAGTCAGTGAGTATTTCCTAATCAAGGATGGGAAGTCTTTCATCATCAATGCACATAAGGTAAATTCAATACCTCTCTGCACTACAAGGAGAACACCTTCTAGTGAATGTTTCTGTGGAGGTTTTTAGTGTTACAAAATTTAGCAAAAATTTCAAAAAAACCTCCTTTATTTGTTGTGGAGGTTTTATTGGAGGTTTTAATGGATGTTCCATATAACTAAAAAAATTTAGGTGGGCAGAGGTTGTAGCGAAGGTTTTGTTTTTGGTGTTATTATTGTCAAAACACACCGGTGTTGTCTTGCCAAATCTTCCCCGATGCGTTCATATAATACAAAATCCCTTGTGCATTAATATAATACAAACACCCTATTGCATTTATAATTATTGTGCATTGGTTTCACATTTTTTCGTTGAATGCCGAGCATCAATGCTCTTATCATTTCTACACATCGATTCCACTTTGTTTTCTTATGAAGCATCGATGTTTTTTAGTTTTTGTATGCACCAGTGTGTTTATGTTATAGTGAGCACCAATGTGATTAAGTTATCCTGAGACCTGGTGCATTTAATATAGTGTGTGCCCTGGTGTTTTTACAATTAGTACGTACCAATGTTTGTTTTACCATGTGTACCGAAGGGTAGTGAAATTTTGAATATTCAAGGTGAGATGTCAACACCATTATTTTTACTAATCATTGGTGCATATATTATACTAAAGGCACCGATGTGTAAATTATATTTAGAGACCCGGTGCATATAAAAAAAGTAACGCACCAATGTGTGCATTATCTTTAGTGCCCCGGTGTATATTTTAAACATGAGCACCATACAACTTTGAAATGATAAATGATGCAAGAGCATCTAGCAGTAAACTCTAGAATTGACCCGAGTGGTCAAAACCTTTTTAAGAAAGTTGGTTTCCTAAAATTGCATTTTATTTATTTTGTAATATTTGTAAAAGATATCTCGAAGATTAATTAGTTTCCTAGTTGTTAGTTTGTTGCTGAGATTCGGGACTTGATTCCTAGTTTAGAGATTGTTAGGCTAATTCAAATGAGTTAGTTTTGTGAGGGTTATTTTCGAGAACTCTAGCATATATTTGTATTTTTTAATCAGAACAGATGTTAGACTGTGAGGGTGGAGAGAGTGTGAATTTGAAAAGAATATGTGTGTGCAGAGTGTGAGAGGAAACTCTGAGACATTGACATAATATCAATATAAGTTTAAGAGTACTGTGTGGTTTTGGGATCTAATTCTAATTCCATTTTCATTCTCATTATTTTCTCTGCATTCGGTGAACAATAGATATATTGAATGAACTGACATAAGGAATCTAACTAGGTGTCATTGTGGTTTAATATCTCTCCAATTTGTGTATTCCAAGTATTACAGGTTGAGATCGGTCTCAATATTTCTCACTTCAACAGTGAATACTCTATTGTTATCAATACATAGAATGAGATTAATTGTAGACCATTGGATCGTAGATCTACTACACAAGAACTGCCAAATTGAGTCCCAAATATTTATCGTTGATCAACTTTAGGATCAACGATCCATATTATTACGCACAACGAAGTTTCCTGGAGCTTAATACATAGTTCATCGCCCACAATATTGGTTTATGAAATTACCATTCAGACACATGGCAAGTATTGTGTGGATCCAGAGTTGCAAAAGTGGAATTTGAAACCACAGATCCAATGCTCGCAAGCTATAGTTTAAAACCAATATGGAAATGGGATATACCACCATTTTGGCAGAGGAATGGGTACAGGGTCACATGGAGTTTAGCGCATGATTCAAAATAGAACAGAGAGTTGAAAAAGGGATTCAACACCAAATTGCATGGAGAACGAAGCCTAGAGCTCGATCAAATTAGAGCTGGAAGGTGTTAAAGGATTCAGAGATTTGGGAATTGCAAGAGAGAGTGAGCATCAACTTGCAATCATAGAGGAGATTTAGAATTTGAATTTGTTTAAGGAAATAAGGAGATAGTGAGCAGTTTTGGAGCAGCTAGAACACTGAGTTGCAAACAAAGTATAAAAAAATTGTTCATGGGTATTTGACCATTAAGGTCATCAATAAATTTTATTGTATGTTATATCGTTTACGAAACGACGCATTTTCTCAAAAGTTTGTATCGGTGCATTATTATAATTAATGTGCACTGATGTGTATTGTTGGATTACTGAGAGGGGGGTCAATCAGTAATAACGTAATTATAATCCTTTTTCTCCAAATAATCTAAGTGTTATATCAATGTAGAATTATTATCCAATAATGAGCAATAAGAAATGAACAATCACACACATACACAGT
>JASDQU010438378.1:0-28698 GCA_032191745.1 Picea mariana
ATGCACCATTCCTCTTCTCTATATTTCAGCTGCTGCACACTCCTCCTTCTACACTCCTGAATCCCTCTCAACAACAACAACCCTCATATCTTCTTTTTTCTACATACTTATAGTCTCTTCACACCTTGTGCAGGCTAACTCACCATGCTCTCTCCTTGTCGAGTGCTCTACCTGATCATCATTGCAACTCTTCAGCTTCTCTGGCAGTTAGATCCATATGTCCATCATCACTGAGTGTTATGCTAAGATTCCATTGCCTCTCTAATAGTCAAGACTCTTCATCTACTCTATCATACTCGAGCTCATCCTCTCTGTTGCAGTTACAGGCTTCAATGCTCATCCATCTGTCAATTTCCTCTACGAACAGTCTTCACTCCACTGGCAGATTCCTTGAGACTCTTCAACTCCTCTGGCAATAACAAATAAGTCTCTTCAAGTCCTCTGGCAGAAACCATCAGTGGTTTCTAGCAATTACACTGTGAACCTCCAAATAACACTTCAACAACTGAATCGCCAATGATCGATTAACTGTGAAGACCAATAGAAACGCTTCGATCATATTCCTGAATAACCTGCACCATTGGATCATAAATGATGGGTCTCATGATTATTTCGCCATTTCACAATTCGGCCTTTCGATGTTTCGGCATTCCGGCATTCAGCTTTTCGGCATCCCTGTGGTGAGGCATCTTGACTCTCCAAGTTGCAATCACCAAAATGGAGATTAGCTTTATGCTACCTCCTCCCTTGATCCTTCTTTGATGTGACCATGGGTTATGACCAAGGGCCAATTTTGAACATGTATTTCACATTTCACGTTTTAGGGATTCTGTCATGAGTCGTCTCGACTCTCCATGTCCCAAACTCTAAAATGGATCTTGTCTCTTCGAGCTCTTCTCTATAGCTCTTCAACGATGTGACCATAGCCTTATTCGAAAATGCATTTCGGTGTTTCGTCATTTCGACATTCCTGTTGCAAAACGTTTCGACACTCCAACTCCCGGTATTCGAAACCAACACCAAAAAGTGTTTTTCACATTTCAACATTTCGACATTCCGACATTCCTTGTGATGAAGTGTTTTGATGCTCCATCTCCCAATATCCGAAATCTACAAAAAATGGTGTTTCGGCGTTTCGCATTTCATGAATTTAGGACTCCTGTGATGAAGAGTCTCGACTCTTGACTCCTCCAACTCCCGGTATATGAAACTCCGGTCAATGTGTCTGTTTCGGGATTTTTGGGTTTCACATTTTGCCATTCCAGGACTCCTAATGATGAAGAGTCTCGACTCTTCCAACTCTCGATATTCGAATCTGTCCTCCTACTTTCAGGATTTCGGTGTTTCGCATTTCACGATTCTGGGACTCCTGATGATGAAGAGTCTCGACTCTTCCAACTCCTGGTATCCAAAACTATCCTCCTGCCTTCGAGATTTCATAACCTCGCTTCACCTTTCTCTTTAAAGAATGTGCAGGTTCTCCTGGATCCAACACCGGTCGGACCTCGGGCTCAGATCTGACGTTCATCGGGAATTCTCAATGGTATCCAACGATCACTGTCGCTTCTCCTCCACACATCCTCCTAACCTTTGATATATCTAAGATCCTGAGTACGCTATCTCTCTTGAAATTTGGCAATGAGTTAACCTCGTCCTTGGTGCACACCTACGCACTGCATGCGACTCTATGCTAATCCTCCTGAGCTTATGTTGTCCTTGTTTTTCCATCGCTTCATACTCTGATCTTGCCATCAATGACAAGCACACCTACCTGTAAGCATGCCAACATAAACATAGGGTGATATTCCCATCTACTTTTCTTTAAACAAGTAAAGTCTGAAAATGATTGAGTAAGATCATTTCATATCTTTTCCTCAACATTTATTTGGCGACCATACTGGGGAGATCCTTGATATCTCTCCGATTAAATTTTATATTCGATTTTTCATTGATACATATTTCTTTTCTAAAATTGATTCTTTGATTGTTTCACTATGAATGATTGTTCTTGTTTCAAGGCAGCCAATATCGAGCCCAGTCTTCAAGGCCAAACCAACATTGATTTGAACCTGTTTAACACCATTCTAGACACTACCAATACCCATGCCAAACTTAACCATTCTTGGGTAGCAATTGAACGAGATATTAGTGCTCAAGAACAATTGGAGGATAGACATAGACAACCTACAAATTAGCAGTAAACCTTTGTTTCTTCAAGCTTTGTCCTTTCTTTCATTTCCTTAAACTCTCGTGCTTCTAGAAGAAGAAGAGGTTTTTCACCCGAAATTAATCCTATTGTTGAAATAGGAAGAAGAAACGTTGTGTTATATGCCCAACAAAGTGCTATAAGGAGAAATTTATCTGATTCATCCAGCTAGTCTTTCTTCCCCTCATCTAGCATCCATAAGATGGCATCTAGTGGTGGCTCTGGTGACACTGAAAGTGCTCCATATTCCCAATATTCATCGTCATCGGTGATTGTTAGCTTGTACAACCATCATACCCCTGTCCAATCTACTACAAACCCCACCAAAGTCATTAGAAGGTATGGGATTTTTCAGATCGAAGAAGATGCCACAACCACATCGTGGCATGTGTCCTTTCCTCTTAACCTAACACCTGCTACTCACCCACTTTCGAAGTTTAAAGAGAATTTGCCTAAGTTTTCAGGAAAAAACACTGTTAGTACCAATGAACACCTATTGGCATTTTCTAATGCTTGTCATAACATAGGAGATAATGACAATGACACTTTCATGTTCTTGTTCATCAATTCCTTGGAAGGAAAGGTTGTGACCGACTTCTTTGACCTTCCTCCTAAGTACAGTCTACTTGGGAAGAGTTAATTTATTGGTTCTGATCCACTTATGGGCAATTTAAAAGCCCTGCCGAGAATTTAAGGGAATACAATAACATCACTTACAAATATGGTGAGACCATCAAGTATTTCAACTTGTATTTCACCAAGTTGTACAATAAAATCCCCGAACTTATCCTCCCTCAGAACCAAGTCCCTTTTATGCATTACTACAATGCATTGCCTTCTCCCTACCTTCATAGGCTTGAAGAAAAGGCCATTGATAATCTCGGTTCCGCTCTGCATACTTTCTCAGAGTATGAAGAATAGCTTGAAAGAAAAGGTCTTCCCCAGGGAGAATTAGTTAGACAGACAGACATGTCTTCTCTCTTACAGCTAGTACAAGATATGAACAATTGTATGATAGCATTTGAGCAGAAGGGTATTGTCTCCCCTCTCACCCCTAGAGCTTCATCCTCTTCTGCACCCCCCTTTAGAAATCCAATTTAAAACAATTTTCAGCCTAAGGCTATCCTACCTCGGATTTGGTGAAACTTTTGCGAGGAGCACCACAAAGAAACCACATGTGAGGTAAAGAAGAGTGTCAGAGATAAGATCTTTGGTAAGAGACTGGAAGATACTATCGTTTTCCTAGACTTTGCAGAGCCAGAGGATGTCATGGTTATTAACACTAGGAACAAATCCTATGCTCCCAAGGGTAAATTTGATCCTCCTCATAGTTCCTCTATCCCAATCTCATCCTCAACCACTGCTACGCCCCAGGTTCCTAAAATTCCTGAGAGTCAAATAATCACTCCTCCTCCTCCCTCTTCTAAATACAATATCTTGAATCAATTGGCCAACATCAAAGAACATGCAACCCTCCTAGACATGGTTGTCGTCCCTGAACAACAGATGCATCTGAAACAATTCATGGAAGGAAAATCTTCTGTTGTAGCCAATATTTCCGAAGAGGTAGACAAAGAGGATTCTTCTGTAAATAAAGTAGGTGTACATAACTTTATATACCATGTAAGAAACCCCCCTTTTTATATTTCTGTAAAGATCATGGATAATATTTCCCATTGTTCCCTCATTGATGGTGGTTCAGGCCCAAGTGTCATGTTGAAGATTATTATGGAATATCTAGGCTTGTCTTGTATAAACAAAAAACGCCAGAAGCATGCTCTCCTATAATAGTCTACAACAAACAACCATAGGTGAGATTAAATATGTAACCTTAGTTTTATATGCTCATCCTGAGATAAGGACAACCCTCAACATTCAGGTGATTGATATGCCTGTAAGCAATTATTCAATTATCTTTGGGAGAGATTGGAAATCCCTAACAGGTGGATACCTCTCACTCGACGGGACACATTTATCTATTCCTTGGAATGGTAATAACATTATAGTCCTTAGAGAAGGAAGAATCTCACCCTACATAGAATATGTTCCACAATATAGCATAAACTATATCGAAGAAGACCTAGGAGTGTATTCCATGTTTGCTGAAGAAGATAATATTCCTTTGGAAAGAATTGATTTAGATGATGATTTATGGCATATGCACTTTGATAGTTCACACTCTAATGAAGGAAATGGGGATGGTATTATCTTGGTTTCCCCTGCAGAAAAAATTCATGATCTGTCATATAGGTTAGATTTTGCTTGTACAAATAATGCCACTTAATTCAAAGCTTTATTATTAGGCATTGAGAACGCCCTTAATATTGGTTGTAGTCACCTTTCGGTTTTTTGAAATTCTAAGCTTGTTATGAACTTGATACGTAATACATGCTCTCCTAGTGACAAGATGATGGAACGGTACTCCCAAACTGTTTGGTCACTTGTCTCTAATCTTCTATCTTTCAACATCACTCATGTTAAGGAGTTGAATTCAATGGCTGATCGGTTACTTGTGTTTACAACCTCTCCTAATCAGCAAATTTTGCTCACAGGCCCGATTGTGCTTTTCAATCTCTACAACATCCATGTTTTTCTGAAATTGAAGGATCTTGGTAGGCCATCCCTAATGATGAAAGAATTTTTAAACTTACACATGTGATCAAGGAGTCATGTAATAAAATGAGAATGATTTTATGGGAAAGAAACATGCCACTATATTATATTAAGTAAAAGTGGAAGATACAACCAAACAACCTTGATGTTGCAAGGTTCCCTTTCGATGTCCCTTTGCTCCAACACACACACTTTCTCCAAAATTTCATGAAGAAGATCCACAATGACTTGATGGACCAATGAAGACCTCAAGGATCAATTGAAATAGAATCATTCATACAATTCTCAGCCTATTCTTTCATTAATTCCTTGCTTACTTGTTTGCTTGCTTACCCTTTTCCATGAGAAATCCTTCATTATATAGGAGAAAGAGAGATGGTTAAATATATTAGGATGATCCCAACAAATCAGAGAAGTGAGTAGGATCCCAACCATATGGATGCCACCTTATATTCTAGAAGATCCATTCTAGAAATTGCGTGAACTTAGACCTTTCCTCAGTCTTTCAATGTCGTCGCACCCTGGCTATAGTGCATCATGCAGAAACATCGCAAGCTAGTTTCATGACAGCCTGCAGAAATCAGGAATTTATGGCTGGCCTACGATGGCCTTCTAAAAACAGGTTTTGTAGAAGAGGGAGCTAGTCACTTTTCTAATAAAGAAAGGTTCTTTTGAAAGCCTGAACACATGGTATAGAAACATCACCAAGGTAACTAAAATAATGTGTAATAGTTGTCATTCAAAATGAACCTCTTAAGCCTGAGGAGATTATATCTGTAGAAAATAATAATATTCTTGAGGGCTTGAATCCTCTTGAGAGTTCGTTTTCTTTGAGTGTTGTAGGCAAAAAAGAAAAACAAAAGGAAGAGGAGTTGCAGAAGAAGGTGATTGAAACCATCCTCCTGAACATTAGGACATTTGAACCTTCAACGAATGTTAAAATAAATGTCCAATGTTCTGGTAAAGAAGATATGAGGTTCACCGGGCTACTCAGTGAAACCCAAAAGGTTTTTTCTTGGGTTTATGAGGATATTTGTGGTTTTGATCCTGGTATTGTTCAGCATAGTATGAAACTAGCTAGGCAAAAACAAGAACTTGTTAACTCTGCAGTGGAAGCACCCTTTCGAAGGGATTTGAGATATTTCTTAAGGGTTGGAATGTTTTTTTCAACCCACCCTGAATTGGTCTCAATTTGGAAATCGGCCTCAAGGACCACTGATAACATCAGAACTTGTATTAATCTTCAAACTTTCAGAAAAGTGATTATAAGAAATCCCTTTCCCCCTCTCAATATGGAAATTTTTTTGCAACAAGTTGTAGAGTCATAGTTAAGACCCTTACTTGATAGTTTGTTTGGTTACAAGAGAATCAAAGTAAAAGGGGAAAATTTTCACAAAACCACTTTCATTACTAATTGCGATACCATGCCTTACAAATGTCGGATTTTTAGCTTACTTGATATAGGTACTGCTTTTAAAAAACATATGCACATGACTCTCAATGGATTGGCCAATCTCCATCTCTATCTTGATTATCTAATTGTGCATGTCAAGGGACTGATGATTACATCAAATTTCCAGGTGATCGGTCCTTTCCAAATTTCTTTTTTCTTGGATACTAACTCTTATATGTTAAAATATTTACAGGATTAATTGCTTCCCTACAACGCTAACATCCCTCGCTTGAAATATTGTGAGGAACCAATGTGAAAAGTTATAATGCCGTCTGGATTTTTTTGTATACTAGTAGCCTATATATGCTTTCAACTTTTGTGCTTCTTTTCTACGCTTACAACACCTTGACTTCTGCCTTCTAAGTTAAGTTTTATTTCCTTGTTGTTTTTCAATTGAGCCTTTTATTGTTGTTGTTTCAATTTCTGCATTATTACTTCTGTTGTGATTTTGGTCTCTATCATCTTTTAGTGTTTGACAAGTTAGAATGTTGGATCAATTCTACCACGGTGACACTCTTGCAAAGCATTGTTAGTTGATAACAATAAATCTTACAAAGTTGTTATGATGTCTCCTTTGAAGGGCCCTTGAAATTGTTACATATTTCCAATGTTGTCTTACAAGGAATTGGTTATTTTCTTCTTCTTCTTGCCATTTCCTTATGGCTTATGAGTTCTATTTTATGGTTCTACATTTAAATGCTTTCTTGCAACGTAAGTAGGTTCGATTCTTGCACATGTATGTCTCATATCTATTCATGTCTCTTGCGCAAGATCAAGAATGAGTCCTAAAGGCTCTATGGATCCTCTTAAGTCTTTTCCCTACCCTTCCCTATCTATCTGTCTCAGCAGTGCTTCAGATGAGACTTCTTCTCTTCGGAGGAGATGAAAATTACATCACTCTAGACTACATGGTACCTTTTGTTGGTAACCTGAGAAGGACCTTGGTCTGATTAAACTCACACCAACAAAATAGTTTCTTGCCAGGACTTGCATTAAAAGGGAACCTATAGGGAGAATGCTTCTGTCGATCCATAGATATGGTATTGATCAATGGTGGGAAAGGAACTATGACACCTTCATATGGAAAGAAGTGAAACTGAGGAGAAAATTGGTGGAAGACACTCATGAAGCAATTTTCTACTCAGAAAGATCGAGTGACTAGTACGAGATTTTCTGGGTTAAATTCCCGGGAGAATTTTTCTACTGGATAAAGAGGCTCCAAGGAGATATAGAGTTCCAAGGACAAGTTAAGAGGATCTGCGCATGAGATACCTAAAATATAGTAGCACCTGAGAGGCTGGATTGTCTAGTTACATGAGCTTTGGATGTCTGGGTTAGCACCACACTAGAGGGATACATAATCAAATTTCCAGTTGAGAACCACCAGTGTTTCTCACAGGCAGAGGAATTTTTTAAGAAAGACAGAAGAGGAAGGTTGTTGAGAGAAATCCCCCTATGGATTAAGGTTTTCTTGATGGAGGAAGGGATGTTGACTATTTCCCCGACTGAGATGGCAGCATAAACACCCTCGCTTGGGGTAGGGTGAGACGGGGTGAGAGTCATGGCATGAGAGAGAGGAAGGATTCTTTGACAAATGGGGGGGAAACAATAAGAAATGAACTCAAGAGACGAGTGATCCTTGAAGAGATCCACCATAGTTGAGAAGTGGTGGCATGATAAGATCAAGAAAGCAACAAGACAGTCCAAGAAGTTGAGGAAAGAAGGCGGATCAGGAGAAGTATAGGAAAGATAGATGGAAGAACTACAAAAGATGAGAAGACAGGAATGACTGGCCAGTAAAAGATTGAATGAGAGAGAAGCACAGAGAGAAAGAAGTCCCCAAGAGGTGGGACAAGAAGGAGAAGGTGCAGACGTAAGAGAGGAAGAAGTCAGCATGAATCTTGGATAAGAAAGAGAAGAGTCAGCCCCGATAACATGAGATATTGAGAATCCGAACGAAGAGACTGTCCCAATGGAAGCAAATGAGACCCCCCAGATCAAAGAAAACTGCCTCGAAGACAGTGGTGCCAACCCCGAATCACCCATACCCCAAGTGTCTTCTATACAAGTAGTAAGTTTGATACTACCTTCTCATACTAGCTCTGTTCTAGTACAATTAATTAGTCAGTCACAACCAGGAAGTGCGAGCATAGGGAGGATATTGGAATCCCCTAGTAGATTGCAAGAAGGAATTTTAGGGTTCATATTCATAGGAACAACAAGATCAACAATGGATAGCCATGTGGGAGGTTCGATTGCCCAATACCCAGAATTCTGGGGTAAGGGAGATGAAGACGTTGAGCAACACCGATTCCTATGTGAAGCAATTTGGAGATCCAGAGGGACTCCTGATGCGAATAAGTTGGTCGAGTTCCAGACTACCTTGAGAGGTCATGCTCTCAAGTGGTACATTGAGCCAGGAGAGCTAGGGAAACAAGGTCAATCATTCACACTTGGCTAGGTACGGGCGAGGTTCATAGCAAAGTTCAAACTACCTCAATCAGAACAACAGGCTCTGTCTAAGTTTCGCAAGATCCAGCAATGGGAAGGTGAATCATCCGGGGAGTATAGATAGAAGTTTAAAGATGCCATAGGTAGGTTGGCACATCCAATCCACGAAGAACATCAAAGGGAGTGGTACATTCATGGGTTACTACCTATGACTCAGATTCCTCTAATGCAACAACGGATAGCTACGTCAACAGATGCCTTCGAAAAATTGATGAAGATTGAAATCATGGCAGGATACCTTGGGAGCCTGAGAGTGACAAGACCCCTAGTGGATATGAATCTGACACAACTACAATGGCAGATATTGGCACTTACAGAAAAGATTCAGGAGATGACGATACCCAGACTAGGACGCAACAGGTTTGGTGCACTGGATGTTATATGGAAGGTCATTTGGAAAACAAATGTCCATGAATGCGGAGAATTGGACCTCCTCAGAATTCGATAGTATCCCCACCAGGACCCATGGGAGGAGTTGTGTTGATCCAAATTATTTTCGACACGAAATGAGAGCGGAGATATACTAAAGAAATGCACAAAGATATCGCATATATCCAATAATATAACAGAAATATATCAGAGATGCAACCATAAACCCAGAGATACAGTAATACATGATTTCTATTAATAAAACAAATGTACAGAGACTGTAAAAATACAGAGTGAAAGACTCGCTAGAATGGTGGCATCTTATCTCTGAGAAAAGATGTGATGGCTACTCGCATTCGCAAGAAGATGATTACAATGAGGCTCTGAAATCCTTTTTACAATAAAAAAGAATTCCAAAAACCCTATACATCCAAAAACCTAACCCTAGGAGATGAAGTTCCAAAAGTCATGTGGGCCCCGTTTGGGTAAGTTAGTACATCAACTTCTCGGAGTCGTAACTTTTGCATACGATCTCTGTTTTAGGCGTATAATAGCTCGTTGGAAAGGTATCATCGAGGAGATTCATTTTGGGGGATACATCATGCCTTAATATATCATTGAGAACCTATATCTAGAAAAACCTTCATTTGGGCCCTCAAAATGGCCTTGAAAGTTAAAACCTGCTAAAAATAGTAAATTGCCAAAATTGCCAGAAAACTATTTTGAGCCAGTCGGAAAAGGTGGGTGGCCACTGAGATCCACATGGATCATGAAAAAGTGTTGAAAAACTTACCATTCCATAACCCCACCCCATATCATGCTTTTCCAGGAGGCCAAGTAGCACCAACAGTCGAGTATTGTGAAATCTGTTGAACCCATGGGCATGGGCCAAGGCAGTTCCCCATCATGCAAAAATATTCGACAGTACCAAACACAGTACAATGTGAGTTCTGTGTGTCTACCATGCATAATACCAATCAATTTAGGGCATTGGATTCACTTGCAGACATGCTAGAACGAACAACATTCAAGGTGAATTAAAACCCTCAGGGATCAGGAAGTGGTCGAGGACATGGAACTGGAGGAGACTTCAGAGGAGGAAGAACTAGGGGAAGAGGACCAAGAAGATTTTATAACTATGATGAGCAAGGTCACTTGGCTAGAGATTGTCCTCATCCAAGTTGACCATGGTGCTCTCACTACAGAAACAACGGACACACAACTGAAGATTGCCCAGAATTAATTGCAAAATGGGAAGATAGAGTACAACAACAAGGAAGTAACCTCATCAGTTCAGAAATCAATAGGGTTAGAAAGGGACAATTTCCCAACCTTAATATCGTTACTCGAGGAGGAGAGAAGATAGGAGCTGATGTTGGTAATCTACCTCAGATCCATAAAGCAACACCTAAGGAAGACAGGTATGACATTCTAAAATAAAAGTTGTTATTTAAATATGCCATAGAAGTATTTCAAAATATTCCTAGTCCTGAAATGCAAGAGAATCCCCCCCAGCCAACTGTTTACCCTAAGATGGTGCAAGTCCCCGCTTCACCCCATACACTCAAAAACCATGTAGTCATACCAAGAGAACCTGAGCAACCTCAAAACTTAGTTGGACTTTGGTTTCAATTATTCTCTGACATTCTAGGGAATGATCAACTAACAAAAAAGTTGGGCAATGCGCTATACCTAGTTTTAGGGAACGAAGAACCCCTAGAAGCAAGGATAAGGGCCAACGTTCCCGAGAAAAGTACTCAGAGAGTGCAGCAAAGAAAAGTACGAACCGACAAGGAATTCAAATTAATAGCCCAGTTAGATGAATTATAAATTAAGGATGTCATGTTGGACCTAGGGTCAGACATGAGCATTCTCCCTAAGAAGACCTGGGAAACCTTAGGAAAACTGAGGCTAAAATATTCCCCAATTCAGTTAAGAATGGAAAACCAATATTGTATCTTCCCCATAGGAAGACTGGAGAACGTGGAAATAGATGTAGCAGGAGTAAAAAAAGTGGTTGACTTTGAATTCATTAAGATCATGGGAGATAAGGACCCCTACCCTACACTACTTGGAATTGATTGGGCCTATGATAATTATGTAGTAATCAACTTAAAGAAAGACACCATGACCTTTGAGGTTGAGAGAATCAAGGTAGTTCAACCTTTGGATCCATATGTAGGACCTAGGTATACAGAACCAACAGACTATAATATGGAGGGAGAAGACTTGGACCAGTTTTACACTGTAACAGTTGGGACAAGAAAAAATTATATAAACCCCACCATCGACGGGTCAGTAAGTTAGAGAAGTATAAAATCAACATATGAAGATTCATAATTGTCTTTCGACAGTTGGTAACAAGGGTTGCACAAAATATTCTCAAGAAGATGCACAACTTTCAGAACAACCATATGGGTTGGGACCGAAGTTAGAGAACACCTAGTATACGATGGCACCTCAGATATCGATAGTTTATTGCACAAGATGGAGGAAAATGTAAGAGAAGATCAAAGAATATTTGTACTAGATGNGTGGGCTAATCATAAATCTATACTCAGAACTTGGGACGAGGTGAAGCAAGCTATCAAGTATAGGTTCCAGAATAAGGAGTAGCCAGAATCATAGATGCAAATGGATCTCCAAGTTGCGCAACTATTTAGCAGAGAATCAAATCCTAGAATAGACATTGAACAATGCACGACATAGTGGCAAGCTGCAGGGATACCCTCTCACTTTTGGGTTCATGTATTTCCCCACTCCCTATTTCCAATCCCGAAAGGGTTTTTTATACATGAGGAAACTAGAAGACAAACCAATGACTAGAAAACACTGATAGCTCATTTTTGCAAGGACTTCTCATTCACAAGTAAGTACCCTGAGCTTGAAGTAGCTCTACAAAAGATTAAAGAAATTCTTTTTACAGATAATGATAATCAAAAATCAAAATTAGTGGCATGTGCCAAACATAGCCAATAACTTCATACAAATATCTTCTTTCCCTCAACTAAGAAGCCTATATAATGTTATCAGATTAGGAAAGATTTAGAAATCCTAGACGACTTAGAAGAACTAAGAAACCTAGCCATCAAAGAGATAGTGGGGAGAAGAGAAATTCAAAACACCATACCTAGCCAGACCAATAGTTCCTACAATCACCCATTAAAATTGCACAAAATCAACATAGGGACCGCAAAGCAACCCAATATAGCCATGGTGGGAGAATAATGGGATGAGAAAACTAGCCAGGAAATATAGATTTTACTACGGGAATATGAGGATTTGTTCCCAAAGACTTTTTTCGAGTTAAAGGGAATCAAAGGAATCATGGGAGAAATGAATATTGAGTTAAAACTAGGATCCAAGCCTATCAGACATAGACCATACCGTCTTAACCTAAGAGTAAAAGAAAAGGTTAAGAAGGAGATAGATAAGATGTTGGAAGCATGTCTCATTTTTGCAGTAGAAGAAGAAGAGTGGGTTAGCTTGATAGTTATTCAAAGAAAGAAAGACATGGAGGATATTAGAGTCTATGTATATTACAGAAGTCTCAACACTGCCTGTGTACATGACCCTTTCCCAACACCCTTTACAGACGAGGTTCTTGAACAAGTTGCAATAAAGGAAGCATACTCATTCACAGACGTATTTTCAGGATACCATCAATTCAAGATCGCTGAAGAGGACAAAAGAAAGATCACTTTCATAATAGAATGGGGATATTTTGCATACAACGTGATGCCATTTGGCTTAAAGAACTCCCCTGTAGTTTTCTCCAGGATTGTGATAGCATCTTTTAGAGATTTCATTCACAAATTTATAGAAGTCTATATGGATGATTGGACAATATATAGCCTGCTCAAGGAACATGTAGCACTATTAAGGCTAATGTTTGACAGATGTAGAGAGTTGCAAATCTCATTGAATCTCAGAAAGTGTATCTTTTGTGTACCACATGGGAATGTTTTGGGCCATATAGTTTGTCGAGAAGGAGTATTGGTATATTCATCCAAATTTGTAGTCATTGTGAATATGACACCGCCCACGAGTGCTACGCAATTGCACTCCACATTGGGTCACACGGGTTACTATCGCAGGTTCATCCAAAGATATGCCAACATTACTGCACCTCTAGAAAACCTACTGAAAAGGCTGAAATGTTCCAATGGACTCCAGAATGTGATAAAGAATTTGAGACACTTAAGGATAAACTCATCACAACACCGATTCTGATATTCCCAAACTGGGAGAATAAATTTCATGTCCATGTAGATGCTTCGGGAATTTTCTTAGGAGCCATCTTAATGCAACCTAAAGATGGAGATATGGATCACCCTATCTATTTTGCGAGTCAGAAGTTGTAGAAAGAGGAACGAAACTACACAACAATGGAAAGGGAGGGTTTGGCCATGATTTATGCTTTGCAGAAATTTAGACATTATTTGTTAGGGTCTCATTTCAAATTCTTTATTGATCATTCTACATTGAAATATCTAGTTAACAAACCTGTGTTGGAAGGGATAATTTGTAGATGGATGCTTTTATTTCAATAATTTTTCTTTGAAGTTATCATCAAGCTGGGAAGATGCAGCGTAGGACCGGATCACCTGTCTAGGTTAGATTCAGTGGAAAGTCACAGAGCAGTAGATGATCATCTCCCAGATGTAGATTTTTTCAGGATTGAGGCCATACTAGAATACCTGGAGGACATAGCAGTCTTTTGCAGTACATGGGCATGTCCTGAAACCAATTATGCAACCCAAAAATGCCATATGGTTGTTAGAGCAACAGATTACTAGCTGATCATCGGATAGTTGTATAAACTAGGTCTAGACAACATCCTCATATGGTGTGTCCTGGATCATGAAAGGTAGGATATACTCTGGGATGCCATAGTGGAGTTGTAGGAGGCCACGTAGGAGGAAAGACCATGGCACAAAAATTTCTACAAGCAGGACTTTGGTGGGAAACACTCTTCAAGGATGCCAAAGTATATGATAAATTGTGTGATATTTATCAATGTGTGGGCAAGCCGTCACGCTGAGATGAACTACCACTACAACCAGTTAGAGCTCTACAAGCATTTGAGAAATGGGAAGTTGACTTCATTGGACCAATCAACCCCACATCCAAACATTCAAAGGATAGGTAAATCATTATTGTGACTGACTACCTTACCCATTGGGCAGAAGCAATAGATGTACAGGACTATTCAATAGATACTGCTACCAGGTTCATTTTCAAGAATATCATTACTCAGTTTAGATGTCCCAGGAACCTAACCAATGATCAGGGAGCCCATTTCATTAACAACACTCACAACAGAATTTTTGATTCAACATCACAAGAGCAGTCCATACCACCCACAGGCCTATGGAACAGTTGAAGCCTTCAACAAGATCCTCGAAAGGGGACTAACAAAGGTCTGTTGTGCCAATAGGGAGGACTAGGATAACCGAGTGCCAACTGTATTTTGGGCTTATGGGACAACCACAAAGAAACTCCACAGTTATACATTATTCCCGTTAGTTTATGGGAGAGAGGCAGTGATGCCTGCAGAGTTCATCACTCCAAGTTTGTATATTTCACAAGTCACACGCATGACAGAGGAGGAATCCATTACGTAGAGACTTACGGAACTACAAGAACTCGAAGATACCATATTTTTAGCAGAATTTCATCATTTGGTTGAAAAATAAAGACAAAAAACTTGGCATGACAGGCACATTAATACCAAGGTATTCACGCAAGGAGACAAGGTACTACTCTACAATAGCCAGTACCAGAAGCATCCTGGAAAGATGTGTATGCACTGGTTGGGACCATTCATGATTACGGAGATCCGACCCTCAAGAGAAGTCAGACTCGTGCAACTGGATGGTGTGTTGTGACCAGGATGGGTGAATGTTTCTCGCCTGAAGGCCTAACTATCTCAAAACTGAGAAAGAAGGACTGTCACTCTAGTCCAAAAGATCTTGTACAATACTTAGATTTGAGGTTTCTAAATTTTTTGTAAATTCATTAATAAATTCAATATGTGAAGTGTTGCGCCATGACACATAGTTCATTTTTTGTTTAAGTGTTGTTTGATATAGAACTAATGAATCAGCAGTGCAGGATCCAAATATTAAGAGAATACAATAATGAAAGTCATTAATATGATGGGGACAACCTTTGTGGTCAGAGAAAGGATGAATTTGAATACAATCTGAATCCATATTCCACACGAACCTAGTCTAGTCACATCCTTTATTGCCATTTCAGTACCATGTCTGAAGTCCATTAAGCCATAAATCCACGTTATGAAAAGATTCCATCGAATTTCGTGTTGGGATACCCACCCGTTGAATGGAAAGGTCTGAAATCGGACACGTCCCTATTCCACTCACGCAAATAAGTAAATGTCAGAATCGCCTAATAGGATTTACCTTGTTAAGTTTCCTGTTGGACAACTCAGACCCCATTGCATCCATACTATCATGATGAACAACAGTTACTGCTAAAATTGCCTGTTAAGCCAAGTATAAGGTCCTGAGAACTCGCCCTAGAATGAATCGTTTCCAAAAGAAGCATAGCCATTTTCGAATTCAGTAGAGCAAACCAGCCTGTACCATTGTGAAATCTGTAGTCCTTAGCTTTTCGTAGAAGTCTAAATGTTGAGATCCATAGTAATCTGAAGTACCATGTCGAAAGAAGTCATACCAGATGAGCCCTGCCACCCCTGAGTCGAGGTTGTGGGCGATCTCAAAGGGAAAGTGGAGCATGTTAAGCTCCTCGACCTCGACCTCATAGATTCAGTCTTGTTCCCTTAGATGCACACATATGTATCTTTGGAGATGGCTTCATATGGAACCGGAGATATGTAATTTGTGACAAAATTAGACTTCATAAATTTATTCAATTCGATCATCATGAACCTGAGAGACCTACCAGTCTTCGGTACCACTGGTGAGGTTGCGTGGTGCATGAAATTTCTGATAACTAGGGTGAATGACATAAGTCTATGGTTGGATAAGCGGTATCTAATCCATGTTGAATACATACGACAACTTATTGGACTATCCTTCGAAGGAGAGGATGTGTCAAAGGGATTCCAGGGTCCTAGTAAACACGGGAAAAAGAAAGGCGAGCTCAGCCTGTATGAGAAATTCAACATGAAGAGGGGAGGGCACACAACAGTAATTGAACCGATACTACCTGAGACAGTTTGGACTGGATGTTACAACATAGCCAACAAGGTTATGATATCATACTACAAGGGAGAATTCACCCTAGATGCATTATCAGTAGCTGACTTTTGCGCCAATGGAGCAGTGTTCAATTGGTGTAGTTACCTGCTAGAGGAACTACTAGTAGCATACGAGGAGGCACAAGAGAAGGGAGTAACCTTCACTTATGGATATCTACTTTTGGCATTCGCAATGTTAAAATGGAAGTCACCTGTGGGAAGACAGCCAACGATACCAGATAAAGGGCGCATGGTGAAGATGTTTGAGCCATGGCAGTCCAGGCCAGATTCAGAGAATATAGCCTTCAACACCACAACATTTTCTAAGTGGTACAAAAGCTTGATAGATGAAAAACAAAGGTTGTGTATCCCATAGGATCTCCTCAACTAAAATATGAGAAATATCACCTTCAGCATGAACTGACACCATACATTTGTCTGGCCGAGACATGTTAGCAGGGAAGATTTCCACACAAGGATGTTGTCATTCTATCTGGATGAGGAGGCCTTTGACAGGGAATTCATGTCATGGCCAGGAGTCAAATGCAATATGTGCAAGTTAGGAATGCATTACATTCTACCTATGAAACTAATAAAGAAAAAAGAAAAAGGAACAGGGGAAGGACCGAGCTCAGGCCCAGAGCCGAAGAAGCCAGAAGCTCAAGCACAATCAGACTCTGAGGAGGATGAAGAGATGCATCAGTTGGATCGGAAGAAAATGCTAGACCTCCATTAGCTACCAGTCAATGTCGGGTTGTCAAGTGCAAAGGTTAACCAGATCTTGGGTGTTGTGTTCGATACCGAACCATTGGTGAAGAGGCCTAGAACCAGGGTCTCGTTGAAAAAACCTCTGAACCCACAACCCCTTGCATCATTCGCTCCCCACACCTGAAAAATAGTCAAAGCCACCACTATCATTGACAGTCAGGATGATCTGGAGCCTAAACAATATCCATACACACTCGTCACTGAGAACCATCCATCACCACCACCATTCCACCTCATACCATAACCCCAAAGCCCATGCAGCTCGATCAACCAGAAATAGTGGAATGATGACTCCCAAGAATAACCCAAGAGTCACCTAAGACAAGATCAAAAGCTTATGGTCCATACCCCAAAGCGCCAGAGATGAGAACGAAGTTGAATGGTCTGAATCCAGACACCCAGGAACAACAGCCTGAACTTTCGGCGCAAGGAAAAGACACCCACACTATGGAGGAGATACACTTCAAGAGAAAACAACAAATCCCCTCACCAAGCAAGGGTGAGGATATGCAAGACACCACAATTTAGGAAGTAGAAGCAATAAGAGAGTCGGAGCTACCAGAGCCTTAGAGGGAACTAGCATCAACACCCAAGCCAAGCGTGACATCCGTGCATGAGTAAATGGAACGGGTTCTCTAGGGCCCTCAACAGTGCATAGAATTGATGCAACTTTGAATATCCATAACATAGGTTCTGACTCTTTTTCCCTCATAGCTATGGTTGAGGATCGCACCAAGGCCACCAACATAGGAGGAGGTAGAAACTTGCTCGGAGAATTAAACGGCCAATGGAATTCCACTGTAGACACGAGCACCCATAGACATATCTCCTTCATCTATTGACCTCGCATAGTATCCAATGATGCACTTATTTGGACTGATCAGAGCATCAACTAATCAATTAGAGAAAAGACTCTAGGAGGCCAAGAGATCCATCGAGGTTGCAAGAAAGGAAGAGCTTGTCATGCAAACATGAAGGATATAGAAAGCGCATGAAATACTCCAAGTTCAGCACAAACTGGAAAAAGTGCAAGAAAGACTTGCTGAAGCCTAGCTGGAGATTCAGAAGGTTACGCCTGAATTACCTAAGGTCAGTGATGTAGGCGAGCTAGAACACCATATCGAGTTGCTACAAGGAGAATGGATGCAACTCGTCACCCAAGCTGAGTAGCTAAAAGCATAGTTACAACAAGCCCAATAAGAGGCAGAGTAGTAGCCCCAGAAGCTATAGGAGAAGATGTAGAAGATAATATTGCAAGGCAACAACACCCAAGCAGCACTACACAAGCACACAGTAGAATGCAAAAAAATATTTAGGGAAGTCAGCGATTGGATGGGCATCATTTCTCAATGAAACCAAGACTTGGAGGAGGTGAGCACAAAGATTCAGGTGTTGAATGAAGAATTTGCAGCCACAATGGACCCTATGGAACAACAAAAAAAGTTCAACCAAATTCAACATGCACACAATGAGCTGAACGCCCTCTTTGAGGCACAGTTCATAGCAAAGAAAGAGTTGCACGACTTTTGACCTGTTATTCAGACAGTATACATGAAAATACATCAAGTTGATGCAACAACAGATTTTGAGTGGAACTTGTTGGTCGAATCCTAGTCAAAGGTAAATAGCAAGGAAACAACCCAACAGTTTGTTGCTGAGGCATCACTCCTCACCAGGAAGTGGCAAGGCAAAGTTGCAAACTTTCAAGGAGTGAAACAAAGAGCCTTAGAGTTGGTACCATATTTGGGCCCTTCATTTGAAGAGATAAAAGAAGAAAAATCACAAACAAAAGAGCCCAAGGAAGAAGAAAAGAAGGACAAGGAAAAACAATAGATGCTCTTCGAAAATGTGAAAGAACCAAGCACTTGACTCGAGGGCGAGTCAAGGATTGTGGTCGAAGCCTGTTGGGCCCTTCATTTTTGGGATAATGAATCATGCACATTTTGATTGAGCACGAGTTGTGCAAGCTTCACCATAGTCCTGGAGAAAGAGAAACAGAAAGAAGTTGTGAAAGTCAGCGCAATGCCAACTAAGAAACAAATTTTTGCAACAGAACAAGAAAGCGTGCAAGTCGAGAAGGAAGACACAAACCAACTTATATAGGGATGAACATAATTATAAAAGGGTTGGTTGGTTGGGTTGGGTTAGTTATGTTATTTGTTTATGATTGTTGTAAGTCAAGTTAAGTCAAGTCTTGAGTTTGTAATGAATGGGATCTATCAGTTTTGAGAATTGGAGCTCTGCGACGTGAGTCTAGAGCCAAGAGTCTGTACAACGCACTACTGTTTAATTCTGACTTTGTAATCAGAGAAAGATTCTAAAGATAATATGAAGAAGGACCTAAATGTTCAAATATGATGTGTCTCGGTGTGTTTACTTATGCATAGCAGTATTTCCTTATGGATTATGAGTTCTATTTGATGGTTCTACATTTAAATTCTTGCTCGCAATGTAAGTAGGTTCGATTCTTGCACATGTATGTCTCATATATGTTCATGTCTCTTTCAAAAGATCAAGAATGAGTCTTGAAGGCTCTATGGATCCTCTTAAGTATTTTACCTACCCTTCCCTATCTATTTGTCTCAACAACACTTCAGGTGAGACTTCTTCTCTTCGAAGGAGATGAAAATGCGAGTGCTCTAGACTACATGGTACCTTTTGTAGGTAACCTAAGAAGGAACCTGGTATGATAAAAATCATGCCAAAACATATTCCATATGAATGATTATGCATACTGTGGTAAAAACCCCTCATACTTAACACTTTTCATCAATTATTCCTGAATTCCTGATCATCTTTCCATTAAATCCGCTTATTTTCCCTTGTTACATAATTATTCTGGTTATGTCTTCTAATATTAGTTTTCTTGGTCTGTGAAACCATGAGTTCTGAGTTCTAAATATGCTGGAATTTTTTTTTCCAATGGAGTCGCTAGTTTGTTGACGA
The DNA here is from genome assembly GCA_032191745.1 of Picea mariana. Taxonomy (NCBI): domain Eukaryota; kingdom Viridiplantae; phylum Streptophyta; class Pinopsida; order Pinales; family Pinaceae; genus Picea; species Picea mariana. The sequence goes on from JASDQU010438378.1 coordinate 20,095, forward strand.
TTAAAATTGTCAACGAAGTTTTTCCCACAAAGTGTTGCTAAAGCCTATTAGTATAAAATAACTAAATAATATTTGTAGGTGGGACCCCCTTGAACTATTGAAGATCAGATCTATTCATTTTTTATGTTGTGATGATATGCGACATGACTTACATGGTTGATGAGATATTGTTGTTATAGGTTATGATTTGAGATTATGAAGTGTTGATTTCTAATGTTACTACAACCTATGATATTCATTAATATCATTGCTATCTGTTCTTATCGCACCTGCACAATAAATATGTTAGTGAAATTACATGAAGGACAGTTTTGAGAAAGGAAATGATACTATAACAAATGTAAAGAGAAGGGATATAACTCTATAATTTTTCTATACTACATGCGAACAATTGGAAATAAATGAGAAACAATTTCAAAGGGGAAGAATTTAAAGCTATCCTATTCACTATACTACATGCATGAAAGACTTAACAATTATTGTTAAATCCTAGCTAACAAGTAAATGGTTATGCAATTGCGATTGAGTTATATGTTTGATACGCATATGGTATGAAATATTGGTGGGGAATTTGGCAAGGTGATGGGCGTTAATGGTTATGCAAATTGTTGAATTATATGGGACTCGAGTTATGTCATGGCATAAGGCACACTATTGGGTTTTAATACGGTGATGGTTTCGATACATGGTTCGATTAATGGTTAATGAAGAATGTGTTGGCATGTACTGATGAGTTAATGCATTGTAGGTGGAGGTGATGTGCATTTACTGCATGTCACCTTTACTCTTCCTGTTAGCCACCACCCTAGTCGGGCTATTGTTCAATATTACTGTTGTGGTTATGATCCGAAATTTTAGTAGGGAGGAACCACTTGACTATCTCTCATTTTAAGGAATTCGATTACAGGTATGTCTTTTTTTGGCTATTTGTGATTTTTCTCTGGTTATGAAATGATTACTGGCTCAGGTGTATGGGCTTGTGTTTTCCTAAGTGATGCAACTGTGTGAAATTTTGTTCTCGAATGAAGAGTGTATGGTTCTTCCTGTAAAAATATTGAATTCGTCGAAGTGATTGGTCATCCTGGGTGGTAGCTCTCTATTATCCTTTCTAGTTTTGTTGGAGGGTTTTTGTTTAGTCTTGGGTGGATGTCTATCTGCACTCATTTGTCACTAAACCCAGTCTTTGGATTTTATGGGGTTAGTAGTTGAAGGTCTCCTACGGCACTATGTTTTGTTCACTTGGGCATTGGTTTTCTCCACAACTAAGGGTCACAAAGTGATTATTCTCTTCTTAACTTGGCCCTGTCTTCACCTCAGTACTTTGGTAGTTTAAACAAAGAAAAAGAGGGTTATACCCTGCGTACATTGAATAAAATTGATAGGTTGAATGGGAGCCTCACCTTTTGTTATGGCCCCCTTTCCATGGATTGTTACCTATCCATTAATGAATCGTGGCTCTCTCTGTGTGCACACCCTTAGCCTCGAAGGTTCCACCATTACGAGGAGTTGGCTTCATTCCCCTGGTGTTGGCTACATACTAGACCCTTAACCCTTCAGTCAGGAGTTTTATAGAGGAGATTGTCATGCCTGTCAAGTTGCTACGAGTTATTGTGGATTGAATGTATGGTCGATTACTTTGGATACAGACTCGCCCAGTTGGTCATATGGAAGTCGTGTTGGCTTGGCATTTAATTATTGCTTTTGTGATAATAAGGATAAACCCTTTATTGCCAATTGCACTTTCAAAGAACACGGTCACTCTCCTTATGTTGATACTCAATACTATTAATGGACAAGGCCTCTGCCCCGATTCGATTTGATGAGTGGGTATGCATAGTTTCCACATCTTGTTAGGTTGATTTTTTTTTTTACAACAGTGGAGAATTGTTTGGTTGATACACAGTCACTGGTATTGGCACTAATTATTATTTGGATGATAGATGACATTGGTTACAAATGATTGATGTTTCTCACGCATGTCGCGTTGTGTGTATGGTGTTTTTGAAAAATGAAATAATGGGCGTGGTAACTATGGTTTTCTTTGGAGCCGAATGACTATTGAACTGGATGATTGTAGAGAGTATATACACTGCATCCTTATTCTTGTTTGATTGTATAAGCCTGAGTTTGCACAACATATTCGATCACGGTGTGACTAAATCGAAGAAATGTTATATTAAATCGATGGATCAAAACGAGATGTTGAGTTATCACCATGATTGTGTGTTTGTTTTTGTTAAAGTGGAATTGTTGCATCACAGAGTTTTGTTGGCTGCGCACTGTGTATAACATAGAAGGCTTGAGTTCTCACAGTTAGAGATACTCCCAGAGTTTTGAGCATGTTTTGTTGCATCCCGATCAATTGTTGAGATAGGATTGTTGTTGATACCTCATCATGTTAGATGGATGGCCCAATTTTTAAGTCACATTGAATTGTTTTTTTTTGTCAGTGGTAGAACTACATTGCTTGGGCAAATTACCTTGTGCATAGCTTGTGTCTAAATGGTGATTGTTGGTTGTATGATTAATTTTCAATTCAGGCATGGAAATTTGGTCTGGATTATTTTGGTTACTGTCTATATATGTTTAATAAATATCATTGCATTTAAATGATAGGCCCGATTGCAGTGATAGTGACTTCATTGTTAATTTGTAAACATAACTTTTGAGTATTATTGTAGATTGAAGAAATGTATGGGTAGTGGTTGTTTTTTATGGTTAAAAGAGTGGAATGGCTACTGTTTGGAAATTTTTATAAGAGGCAAACAAGGGAAAAAAATCCTTTTTACAGATTGTGTGGGATGTCCACTATCTTGTGATGGCACTGTGTTGGATATTTGATTATGAACAATGAACTAGTTAAATGCACAAAAATTATTATTTGGTCAAATGATTGATGGTTGATGCATCTCCTTTCGTAGAATGTTTTATGGATCATTGAATTAATTTCATGAACAATAATTGCTCTTCTTCCTATCCATTATTTCACTTTCCACTAATTACAAACCCCTTCACCTCCCATATTCGTTTTTTCACTCCCTTTTCTAAGATTGATTATAGTCAAGAGAATTTTTGTGTTAAAGTAGATGAAAGTGGCAGTGTCTTGTGTGGATTGCAGTGAGGTTTTATTGGTTTGCTTTACAGTTGATTGTTGCTTTCATTGAGTAGTAACCATGTTATTTTACCCTCATGATATCATGTTTCACTCAATACAAACCCCTCACATATCCCAGAGCCCTTCTCACCCTCTGCTAATTGATAAACAGTAAAACAATTTGTATGGATTGGATTGCATGAGTTTGATACATTGTCGAGCCAAATCTATTTCATATTTTTAAGAGTTGTCATGTATGGATATTTAAAAGAATATTTTTTAATTGATCATGCATGTAGGATGAGTTTTTTCATTCAGGGTAGCCATGGCCGAGGAAACAGAGGTAGAGGTAATTGGAACCGAGGCCCAAGAAGTCCTAGGTTCTCCATACATTTTGACGTTGATTCACAAGATCTTGGCCAATTGTTTCATGATGGATTCTTTAATTGGATTGGGCAGGGAATAGTCCAACCTAGGCCTGAAAGGCCTCCTTTCCAAGCCCCACAAACATCTGGTATCCCTATACCTCCTCATGTCTCATTACAACCCGAGGTCCTTGAAAATGATGGATGGAAGGAGATTGTCCACCCGACAGTCTCTCCACATCGTGGCTATCCCAGCTTGTCTTTGCCTCCTCCTCCATCGGTTAACCCCATTTCCCAAGATTCCCCTAATCACTCGCCAGTGAAATCCTCCCATCCTAGCAAGAGATTCAAAATTGAGTCCCACCATGCCCTTGATAAAGGAAAAGCCACTACTGCCTCCTCCTCACCCTCCAATGGCTCTGACAAATTCGTGTCTTCCTGGATGCATTTGAGGGATGATTGTTCCCACATGATCAGTGAAATTAGGCCTAAAGGCTCTGCACAACCAAAGGAAAATTCAAGAAAATCAAGAGGTGACAACAACAATCAAGGAAGGGTTGCATCACAAACTAGGAAATATGGCTTTTGAATTTTTATTATATCTATTGTTTTATGATAGTTGACTTCAGGGATCTTTGGACAACATGTTTATTTTGGATATATGAGTATTATTTTTGAAATAATTTCAAATTTCATGAGTTTATATTGCCAAAAGTGAATATGTTGATGGGAGGCACAAGGAGGCGTATTTTTCTTAACTAATAGTTATGTTATGATTGTTATGATTGTTATGAACTAAAGGGAGTCACAAAGGGTCCCACCTACTAGTTATTATTTATTTATGACCCTTATTATAATTATTACTCTTCCCCCTAACTAAATTTAGTTGAGTCTTTTAATTAACTTAACTAATGAATTGGTTCAACTTCTTCAACCAATTCTAATTTGTTAAAAGAGAAAGGAAAGGGAGGAACAAGAGGAGGATAGAAGCAAAAGCATGCTAATGTTTTCTCTTTGAGTTTATGTTGAGATAGTTCATTTTTCATTAATTCATATATTCATCACAAGCCTAATTATCTTTTATGATAGCAGGGTCTTATTGTAGACAACAATATTCAGGGCTGAATCAAATCATTCAGACACTTGTTTTTCATAGGTGTTGATCTATGTTTGATAGTCTATGTAGAATAGTTTGTTTGTGAATTAGTTTTCATGACTGATAAAGGCTATTGTGTAGAGTCGAGTGGGTAGAAATCTGTGGCAAGATGATCCAAATTTTAGAGTTCAGTTTTTGTTTTTTTCCAGAGGTCCTTTTGTATGTTCCATCGAGGATGTCTAAGTTTGACTTTGGTCCAAGATTTTTGTATGAAATTTTGTAAAGAAAATTACTCTTTGATGAATTGGAATGAAATAAAGGATTGATTTATGTCTCATCTGTCTTGATTATCATCTTGGTTTCTTTACTTTTTTTCTTACATTTATTTCATAAATTGTTATATTTATAAAATTACATAAAAAGTGAATTTCCAACAAGCTTTTTGTTGATAAAAGACTAGCCTAAGCACTTGTAATTAATACTTGTGAGTTAGTATTTTATTTTTGTTGGCTATAAACATAGGGTGATATTCTCGTCTACTTTTCTTTAGCCAAGTAAAGTCTGAAAATGCTTGAGTAAGATCATTTCATATCTTATCCTCAACAGGGTGTTGAAGTATCCTTTCAATGGTAGTTGATAAATTAGGGGTTGTAGCCTCATTCCAGTTGTATCTGGTAAATGGGGTGTGGAAGAATCCCTTCAATCATAGCTGAAGAAACTTGGGTACAATCTCTCCATAAAGTTGTAGCTTGAAAACAATTTTGTAAAAGAACAATTTATTAATTTGAAAAGAGTTGGTGGTTTTCCCTGTTGGGTTCCACGATAAAATATTGTGTTCATAAGGGTCTGTTGTTCATCATATATTGCTTAATTGAATAATTAACATGTGTTATTAATATTGAGGGAAATAAGAAAAAGTAGGCAATATTGATTCACCCCCCCCCTCTCATTATTGTTGGATATTCCATCAATTGGTATCAGAGTGAGGTTCCTTTAAGAACAGTCTAACAAAATGAAAGGAAGATCAAATTAAGCACACATGGATGGAAAAAATATTTACACTGTGAATGGAAATCCAATACCTGGAAAAGAAAAATACATATTTTGGAGTACAAGAATGGAAGGTAATCTGAAGGCATTGGGACTTGAAGTATGGAATTCAGTGATCACTGATTACTTCCCACCAAACAGAGTAAGGGATCCAACTCAAAATAAATCCAAGAAAATTAAATCAATAGAAATGAACACAATCCTTGATGGATTACCTAATGATTTCAAAGAGAAGATAGGTGAATGTAACTCTACAAAGTAACTTTGGGACAAGATAAAATACCTCTACTCACATGAGAAGTCAAATGAAGCATTTCAATCAAAACAAAGTTCAGTGTAAACCAATTCTAGTGATGAAGATTCTTTTGAAAAAGACTCATACATTGAAGCAGAAGTCAATATTGAAGTAGATCTTGAGTGTGCTTTGGATGAACTATGAAAATATAAACAAAGGTGTAAACAACTGAAGGATCTCATGCTGGATAAAAGGAGGAAACAAGGCTCAAATAAGAAAGAAATTGAGAAAATCATAGTTGAATTTAGAATCCATGTCCAACTAGATCAAGAGAGATTGGAATCCTTGGAACAATCTCTTAATAAGGAGCAATAAAAGGTCAGAGAGCTCAAACACCAACAGCTAGAAAGTGAGGAAGAAAATCAGACCTTAAAAAGACAACTAATGTCCTCACAAGAGGAGATACACAGTTCAAGACAACAAGCAACCATTAGCATGGAAGAAGCCAAGAATTTAAAAGAAGAATTTTTTGGACTCAAGGATCAACTGAACACTGTTGAAAAAATCAAGAAAGGAACTAAAGCCCTTGATAAAATTCTCAGTGTACAAAGATTTCCCTTGAACAAATATGGCCTTATATATGACCAAGTACACATGGTTAAAGGAACAAGTCCAATTACTCATATTGATGTAGAATATGAAAAGTGTTGTAGTGATACCTCCAAAGAAACAACTATGCAGCAGAAGGATTACAATAATGCAAACTCCTATGCTCAAGAACCCGCTCATCCTCCCAACAAGATTAAACTCAAAATAAATAGAAATCACAACCAAGAATACCAAAAAACTCCCAAGTACAAGAGTGCACCCTATGGCTATTGTTTTTATTGCAGTCACAAGGCTTCTGACTAAATAACCAAGAGACACAGGTTGAAAAAACAAGAAAACAAATGCAGTTCAAGTGAAATGAAATATCTTAACAATAAGACTGGGTTTGGGTATGTGAAGAAATGAAGTATTATTTCCCCTACTTTCAATACTAACAAAAAGGAGTTGAAAAATAAATTCATTTTCAGAAGATCTTCACAGATGTTCAAGGGTTATTGTTATTCATGTAATAACTATGGACATGAAGCTATGAATTGTAGAGAATATGGAAGGAAAAATTTAAGGGTTAAGAACTATAACCTTAAAGATAACCAAATAGTAAATCAAGTTAAAAGGATAGAGTATAACTCCTTTTAACCTCTACAAGAAAGGAACCTAGAATGCTTTGGATGTCATAGTTATGGACATAAAGCCAGTAATTGCATATTAATGAAAGTCTAAAAAAAACCAATGTTCATTAGAGAGAAAAAGAATATTTGGAAAGAAGAAAAAAATTCTCTACTGCCATAACACCTTAGCAAAATGGGATTGTTGAGAGAAGGAATAGAATAGTCCAGGAAGATGCAAGGACTATGCTCAATGAAACAAAATTATCTGATGGATATTGGAGGGAAGTTGTAAGAACAACATTATACATATTGAACAGACTTCAACTCAGGATTAATAGTAATAAGACTCCTTATGAACCCTGGTTTGGAAGAGATCCTTCAGTAAAATACTTCAAGGTCTTTGGAAGTAAGTGTTACATCAAAAGGATTGATGAGAATCTCGGAAATTTGATGCTAGATCTGATGAAGGTATCTTTCTTGGATATGATTCTACCAAGAAAGAATACAGATTCTACAATCTTAGGTTCCATAATATTGTTGAGAGTGAAGATGTCAAGGTGTATTATTTTAAAAAAATAAGGATCAAACATCAAGAGACTACACTTAACAATGAAGATGAAGATGAAGATGATGATGAGTCAGTTGGTACACAAGAAGAAGTTGTGAATCTTAGAAAGAAGGTTGAGAAGTCAAACACCCAAATCAAGTTCTTGAACAACTCCATGACCTTGGTTGAAGATATTGGATAGTCATAGATCACCAAATGAAAAATCTGGTTTTGGCTATAACACAGAAGAAATTATTACTCCTAAGAAATATGATATAGGTCTCTCATTTATAAAAAAAAAAAAAAAAAGTTGAAGTCTAGTCTAACACAAGTCCTTCATGTTCAAAGAATGAAAGCAACACTACAATGTCTAGAAGATCAGTTCAAGGAAGACATCCAGAAGCTAATCATACACCTGAAACCTTGGATTGTAGGCATCATGGGAGAAAACAAGTTGGTAGGTTCGACAACAGTATAAGATGTTGGAACTGCAATCTTGTTGGACATATTGCTACACATTTTTACACTATGAGATGCTATAGTTGTGGTGGATATGGCCACAAAACCCATAACTGTTGGAAATCAAGAAGACAATCAATGAGAAATGTTTCATACAATGTGAAAAGAAGAGTAAATGAAACATGGAAGAAAAATGAAGTTGCAGTAATAGAAGATCAGAGAAAAAAGTTCAACAAACTAGGACATTCACAAATGTGGATAGAAAAGACTAAACAAGTGAACATGAGTGAAGTGAATTGTTGCAAAAATAATTGCACTCATGTGGCAAGCATAGTATAAACTTTCTCAAACAACTTTAGAGAAATTCACAGTAGAAAATTATCTTGGATAGAGTTGGATACATATGGCTAGAGATCGATGAGAATCAATTAACATATCCAAGGTTGTTTGAAAATGATGAGCTACAATTGCATAGTGTTTCAGTAAGGACTTTTCTAGAAGGATGCACCAAGAATTTGAAATGTCCTTGCTTGGTGAATTG
>JASDQU010438378.1:28718-43130 GCA_032191745.1 Picea mariana
TAGTTCATTCTTACTGTGTTTGCCTGAGAAAAGGGGTTGAGATTTTGGGTAGAAGGATAAAGATTAAATCTGAAGGGTCATGATCTGCATGTAGGCTTAGAACCCTAGCTTACTAGTCCGTAGGGTAAAAACACCCAACAACAGAGGACCAAGAAGATTTTATAACTATGATGAGCAAGGTCACTTGGATAGAGATTCTCCTCATCCAAGGCAACCATGGTGCTCTCACTACAGAAACAACGGACACACAATTGAAGATTGCCCAGAATTAATTGCAAAATGGGAAGATAGAGTACAACAACAAGGAAGTAACCTCATCAGTTCAGAAATCAATAGGGTTAGAAAGGGACAATTTCCCAACCTTAATATCGTTACTCGAGGAGGAGAGAAGACAAGAGATGATGTTGGTACTCTACCTCAGATCCAGAAAGCAACACCTAAGGAAGACAGGTATGACATTCTAAAACAAAAGTTGTTATTTAAATATGCCATAGAAGTATTTCAAAATATTCCTAGTCCTGAAATGCAAGAGAATCCCCCCCATCCAACTGTTTACCCTAAGATGGCGCAAGTCCCCGCTTCACCCCATACACCCAGAAACCATGTAGTCATATCAAGACAACCTGAGAAACCTCAAAACTTAGTTGGCCTTTGGTTTCAATTATTCTCTGACATTCTAGGGAATGATCAACTAACATAAAAGTTGGGCAATGCGCTATACTTAGTTTTAGGGAACGAAGAACCCCTAGAAGCAAGGATAAGGGCCAACGTTCCCGAGAAAATTACTCAGAGAGTGCAGCGAAGAAAAGTACGAACCGACAAGGAATTCAAATTAATAGCCCAGTTAGATGAATTATAAATTAAGGATGTCATGTTGGACCTAGGGTCAGACATGAACATTCTCCCTAAGAAGACCTGGTAAACCTTAGGAAAACCGAGGCTAAAATATTCCCTAATTCAATTAAGAATGGAAAACCAATATTGTATCTTCCCCATAGGAAGACTGGAGAACGTGGAAATAGATGTAGCAGGAGTAAAAACAGTGGTTGACTTTGAATTCATTGATATCATGGGAGATAAGGACCCCTACCCTACACTACTTGGAATTGATTGGGCCTATGATAATTATGCAGTAATCGACTTAAAGAAAGACACCATGACCTTTGAGGTTGAGATAATCAAGGTAGTTCAACCTTTGGATCCATATGTAGGACCTAGGTATACAGAACCAACAGACTATAATATGGAGGGAGAAGACTTGGACCAGTTTTACACTGTAACAGTTGGGACAAGAAAAAATTATATAAACCCCACCATTGATGGGTCAGTAAGTTAGAGAAGTATAAAATCAACATATGAAGATTCATAATTGTCTTTCGACAGTTGGCAACAAGGGTTGCACGAAATATTCTCAATAATATGCGCAACTTTCAGAACAACCATATGGGTTGGGACCAAAGTTAGAGAACACCTAGTATACGATGTCACCTTAGATATCGATATTTTATTGCACAAGATGGAGGAAAATGTAAGATAAGATCAAAGAATCTTTGTACTAGATGTATCCTTTCATAACAACCCCACCAGTTGGTGGGCTAATCATAAATCTGTACTCAGAACTTGGGACGAGGTGAAGCAAGCTATCAAGTACATTTTCCAGAATAAGGAGCAGCCAGAATCATAGATGTAGATGGATCTCCAAGTTGCACAACTATTTAGCAGAGAATCAGATCCTAGAATAGACATTGAACAATGCATGACATAGTGGCAAGCTGCAGGGATACCCTCTCACTTTTGGGTTCATGTATTTCCCCACTCGCTAGGTCCAATCCCGAAAGAGTTTTTTATACATGAGGAAACCAGAAGACAAACCAATGACTAGAAAACACTAATAGATCATTTTTGTAAGGACTTCTCATTCACAAGTAAGTACCCTAAGCTTGAAGTAGCTCTGCAAAAGATTGAAGAAATTCTTTTTACAGATAATGATAATCAAAAATCAAACTTAGTGGCATGTGCCAAACATAGCCAATAACTTCATACAAATATCTTCTTTCCCTCAACTAAGAAGCCTATATAATGTTATCAGATTAGGAAAGATTTAGAAATCCTAGACGACTTAGAAGAACTAAGAAACCTATCCATCAAAGAGATAGTGGGGAGAATAGAAATTCAAAACACCATACCTAGCTAGACCAATAGTTCCTACAATCACCCATTAAAATTGCGCAAAATCAACATAGGGACCATAGAGAAACCCAATATAGCCATGGTGGGAGAATAATGGGATGAGAAAATTAGCCAGGAAATATAGAGTTTACTACGGGAATATGAGGATTTGTTCCCAAATACTTTTTCCAAGTTAAAGGGAATCAAAGGAATCATGGGAGAAATGAATATTGAGTTAAAACCAAGATCCAAGCCTATCAGAAATAGACCATACCGTATTAACCTAAGAGTAAAAGAAAAGGTTAAGAAGGAGATAGATAAGATGTTGGAAGCATGTCTTATTTTTGCAGTAGAAGAACAAGAGTGGGTTAGCTCAATAGTTATTCAAAGAAAGAAAGACACGGAGGATATTAGAGTCTATGTAGATTATAGAAGTCTCAACACTGCCTGTGCAAATGACCCTTTCCCAACACCCTTTACAGACGAGGTTCTTGAACAAGTTGTAGTAAAGGAAGCATACTCATTCACAGATGTATTTTCAGGATACCATCAATTCAGGATCACTGAAGAGGACAAAAGAAAGATCACTTTCATAATAGAATGGGGATATTTTTGCATACAACGTGATGCCATTTGGCTTAAAGAACTCCCTTGCAGTTTTGTCCAGGATTGTGATAGAATCTTTTAGAGATTTCATTCACAAATTTTAGAAGTCTATATGGATGATTGGACAATATATAGCCTACTCAAGGAACACGTAGCACTGTTAAGGCTAATGTTTGAAGTTGCAGATCTCATTGAATCTCAGAAAGTGTATCTTTTGTGTACCACATGGGAATGTTTTGGGGCATATAGTCTGTCGAGAAGGAGTATTGGTATATTCAGCCAAATTTGCAGTCATTGTGAATATGCCACCGCCCACGAGTGCTAGGCAGTTGCACTCCACACTGGGTCACACAGGTTACTATCGCAGGTTCATCCAAAGATATGCCAACATTACTGCACCTCTAGAAAACCTACTGAAAAGGATGAAATGTTCCAATGGACTCCAGAATGTGATAAATAATTTGAGACACTTAAGGAGAAACTCATCACAACACCGATTCTGATATTCCCAAACTAGGAGAATAAATTTCACGTCCATGTAGATGCTTCAGGAATTGCCTTGGGAGCCATCTTAACGCAACCTAGAGATGGAGATATGGATCACCCTATCTATTTTGTGAGTCAGAAGTTGTAGCAAGAGAAACGAAACTACACAACAATGGAAAGGGAGGGTTTGGCCATGATTTATGCTTTGTAGAAATTTAGACATTATTTGTTAGGGTCTCATTTCAAATTCTTTACTGATCATTCTGCATTGAAATATCTAGTTAACAAACCTGTGTTGGAAGGGATAATTTGTAGATGGATTCCTTTATTTCAATAATTTTCCTTTGAAGTTATCATCAAGATGGGAAGATGCATCGTAGGACTGGATCACCTGTCCAGGTTAGAGTCAGGGGAAAGTTGCAGAGCAGTAGATGATCATCTCCCAGATGCAGATTTGTTCAGGATTGAGGCCATACTGGAATACTTGGAGGACATAGCAATCTTTCGCAGTACATGGGCATGTCCTGAAACCAATTATGCAACCCAAAAATTCCATATGGTTGTTAGAGCAACATATTACTAGATGATCATCGGATAGTTGTATAAACTAGGTCTAGACAACATCCTCATATGGTGTGTCCTGGATCATGAAAGGTAGGATATACTCTGGGAATGCCATAGTGGAGTTGTAGGAGGCCACGTAGGAGGAAAGACCATGGCACAAAAATTTCTATAGGAAGGACTTTGGTGGGAAACACTCTTCAAGGATGCCAAAGTATATGATAAATTATGTGATATTTATCAATGTGTGGGCAAGCCGTCACGCCGAGACGAACTACCACTACAACCAGTTAGATCTCTACAAACATTTGAGAAATGGCAGTTGACTTCATTGGACCAATCAACCCCACATCCAAACATTCAAAGGATAGGTAAATCATTACTGTGACGAACTACCTTACCCGTTGGGCAAAAGCAACAATTGTATAGGACTATTCAATAGATACTGCTGCCAGGTTCATTTTCGAGAATATCATTACTCAGTTCAGATGTCCCAGGAACCTAACCAATGATCAGGGAGCCCATTTCATTAGCAACACTATAGCAACACTCACAACAGAATTTTTGATTCAACATCACAAGAGCAGTCCATACCACCCACAGGCCAAACAGTTGAAGCCTTCAACAAGATCCTGGAAAGGGGACTAACAAAGTTCTGTTGTGCCAATAGGGAGGAATGGGATAACCGAGTGCCAACTGTATTATGGTCTTATGGGACAACCACAAAGAAACTCCACAGGTATACACTGTTCCTATTAGTTTATGGGAGAGAGGCAGTGGTGCCTGCAGAGTTCATCACTCCAAGTTTGTATATTTCACAAGTCACACGCATGACAGAGGAGGAATCCATTACGTAGAGACTTACAGAACTACAAGAACTCGAAGAGACCATATTTTTAGCAGACTTTCATCATTTGGTTGAAAAATAAAGACAAAAAACTTGGCATGAAAGGCACATTAATACCAAGGTATTCACGCAAGGAGACAAGGTACTACTCTACAATAGCTAGTACCAGAAGCATCCTGGAAAGTTGTGTATGCACTGGTTGGGACCATTCATGATTGCGGAGATCCGACCCTCAAGAGAAGTCAGAATCATGCAACTGGATGGTGTGTTGTGACCAGGATGGGTGAATGGCGCTCGCCTGAAGGCCTACCTATCTCAAAACTGAGAAAGAAGGACTGTCGCTCTAGTCCAAAAGATCTTGTACAATACTTAGATTTGAGTTTTCTAATTTTTTTGTAAATTCATTAATAAAGTCAATATGTGAAGTGTTGTGCCATTACACATAGTTCATTTTTTGTTTAAGTGTTGTTTGATACAAAACTAATGACTCAGCAGTGCAGGATCCAAATCTTAAGAGAATACAATAATGAAAGTCATTAATATGACGGGGACAACCTTTGTGGTCGGAGAAAGGATGAATTTGAATACGATCTAAATCCATATTCCACACGAACCTAGTCTAGTCATAGCGTTTATTGCCATTTTAGTACCATGTCTGAAGTCCATTAAGCCATAAATCCACGTTATGAAAATATTCCATCGAATTTCGCATTGGGATACCCACCCATTGAATGGAAAGGTCTGAAAACGGACACGTCCCTATTCCACTCACGCAAATAAGTAAATGCTAGAATCGCCTAATAGGATTTACCCTGTTAAATTTCCTGTTGGACAACTCAGACCCCATTGCGTCCATAATGTCATGATGAACAACAGTTACTGCTAAACTTTCCCATTAATCCAAGTATAAGGCCCTGAGAACTCGCCCTAGAATGAATCATTTCCAAAAGAAGCATAGTCATTTTCGAATTCAGTAGAGCAAACCAGCATGTACCATTGTGAAATCTGTAGTCCTTAGCTTTTCGTAGAAGTCTAAATGTCGAGATCCACAGTAAGCCAAAGTGCCATGTCGAAAGAAGTCATACCAGATGAGCCCTGCCACCCCTGAGTCGAGGTCGTGGGCGATCTCAAAGGGAAAGTGGAGCATGTTAATCTCCTCAACCTCGACCTCATAGATTCAGTCTTGTTCCCTTAGATGCACACATATGTATTTTGGGAGATGGCTCCAGATGGAACCGGAGATATGCAATTTGTGCCAAAATTAGACTTCATCAATTTATTCAATTCGATCATCATGAACCTGATAGACCTACCAATCTTCGGTACCACTAGTGAGGTTGCGTGGTGCATGAAATTTCTGATAAGTAGGGTGAATGACATAAGTCTATGGTTGGATAAGTGGTATCCAATCCATGTTGAATACATCCAACAACTTACTGGACTGTCCTTCGAAGGAGAGGATTTGTCGAAGGGATTCCAGGGTCCTGGTAAACACAGGAAAAAGAAAGGCGAGCTCAGCCTGTATGAGAAATTCAACATGAAGAGGGGAGGACACACAATATTAATTGAACCAATACTACCTAAGATAGTTTGGACTGGATGTTACAACATAGCCAACAAGGTTATGATATCATACTACAAGGGAGAATTCACCCTAGATGCATTATCAGTAGCTGACTTTTGTGCCAATGGAGCAGTGTTCAATTGGTGTAGTTACCTGCTAGAGGAACTACTAGTAGCATGCGAGGAGGCACAGGAGAAGGGAGTAACCTTCACTTATGGATATCTACTTGTTTCATTCGCAATGTTAAAATGTAAGTCACCTATGGGAAGACAACCAACGATACCAGACAAAGGGCGCATGGTGAAGATGTTTGAGCCATGGCAGTCTAGGCCAGATTCAGAGAATATAGCCTTCAACACCACAACATTTTCTAAGTGGTACAACAGCTTGATAGATGCAAAACAGAGGTCGTGTATCCTGTAGGAGATCCTCAAATACAATATGAGAAATATCACCTTCAGCATGAACCGACACCATACATTTGTCTGGCCAAGACATGTTAGAAGGGAAGATTTCCACACAAGGATGTTGTCGTTCTATCTGGATGAGTAGGCCTTTGACAGGGAATTCATGTCATGGCCAGGAGTCAAATGCAATCCGTGCAAGTTAGGAATGCATTACATTCTACCTATGAAACTACTAAAGAAAAAAGAAAAAGGACCAGGGGAAGGACCGAGCTCAGGCCCAAAGCCGAAGAAGCCAGAAGCTCAAGCACAATCAAACTCCGAGGAGGATGAAGAGATGCATCAGTTGGAGCGGAAGAAAATACCATACCTCCATTAGCTACCAGTCAATGTCGTTTTTTCAGGTGTGAAGGTTAACCAGATATTGGGTGTTGTGTTCGGTACCGAACCATTGGTGAAGAGGCCTAGAACCAGGGTCTCGTTGAAAAAACCTCTGAACCCACAACCCCTTGCATCAGTCACTCCCCACACCCGAGAAATAGTCAAATCCACCACTATCATTGACAGTCAGGATGATCTGGAGCCTAAACAATATCCATACACACTTGTCACTGAGAACCCTCCATCACCACCACCACCCCAATCACCAAACCCTGCCACCACCATTCCACCCCAGACCATAACCCCAAATCCCATGTAGCTCGATCAACCAGAAATAGTGGAATGATGACTCCCAAGAATAACCCAAGAGTCACCTAAGACAATATCAAAAGCTTATGGTCCATACCCCAAAGCGCCAGAGATGAGAATGAAGTTGAATGGTCTGAATCTAGATGCCCAGGAACAACAGCCTGAACTTTCGGTGCAAGGAAAAGACACCCACACTATGGAGGAGCTACACTTCGAGAGAAAACAAAAAATCCCCTCACCGAGCAAGGGTGAGGATATGCAAGATGCCACAATTCAGGAAGTAGAAGCAATAAGAGATTCGGAGCTACCAGAGCCTTAGAGGGAACTAGCATCAACACCCAAGCCAAGCGTGACATCCGTGCATGAGTAAATGGAACAGGTTCTCCAGGACCCTCAACAGTGCATAGAATTGATGCAACTTTGAATATCCATAACATAGGTTCTGACTCTTTTTCCCTCAGAGCTGTGGTTGAGGATCGCACCAAGGCCACCAATAGAGGAGGAGGTAGAAACTCGCTCAGAGAATTAAATGGCCAATGGACTTCCACTGCAGACGTGAGCACCCATAGACATCTCTCCTTCATCTATTGACCTCGTATAGTATCCAGTGATGCACTTATTTGGACTGATCAGAGCATCAACTCATCAATTAGAGCAAAGGCTCCAGGAGGCCAAGAGATCCGTCGAGGTTGTAAGAAAGGAAGAGCTTGTCGTGCAAACATGAAGGATACAGGAAGCGCATGAAAAACTCCAAGTTCAGCACAAACTAGAAAAAGTGCAGGAAAGACTTGCTGAAAGCCTGGCTGGAGATTCGGAAGGTTACGCCTGAATTACCTGAGGTCAATGATGTAGGCGAGCCAGAACACTAGATCGAGTTGCTACAAGGAGAATGGACGCAACTCGTCACTCAAGCTCAGTAGCTGAAAGCATAGTTACAACAATCCCAATAAGAGGCAGAGTAGTAGCCCCGGAAGCTACAGGAGAAGATGTAGAATATAATATTGCAAGGCAACAACACCCAAGCAGCACTACACAAGCACACAGTAGAATGCATAAAATTATTTAGGGAAGTCATCGATTGGATGGGCATCATTTCTCAATGAAACCAAGTCTTGGAGGAGGTGAGCACAAAGATCCAGGTGTTGAATGAAGAATTTGCGGCCACAATGGACCCTATGGAACAACAAAAAAATTTCAACCAAATTCAACATCCAGACAATGAGTTGAACGCCCTCTTTGAGGTACAGTCCGTAGCAAAGAAAGAGTTGCATGACTTATGACCTGTTATTTAGATAGTATACATGAAAATACATCAAGTTGATGCAACAATAGATTTTGAGTGGAACTTGTTGGTCGAGTCCTAGTCAAAGGCGGATAGCAAGGAAACAACCCAATAGTTTGTTACCGAGGCATCACTCCTCACCAGGAAGTGGCAGGACAAAGTTGCAAACTTTCAAGGAGTGAAACAACAAGCCTTAGAGTTGGTACCATATTTGGGCCCTTCATTTGAAGAGATAAAAGAAGAAAAATCACAAACAAAAGAGCCCAAGGAAGAAGAAAAGAAGGACAAGGAAAAACAATAGATGCTCTTGGAAAATGTGAAAGAACAAAGCACTTGACTCGAGGGTGAGTCAAGGATTGTGGTCGAAGCCTGTTGGGCCCTTCATTTTTGGGATAATGAATTGTGCACGTTTTGACTGAGCACGAGTTGTGCAAGCTTCATCATAGGCCTGGAGAAAGAGAAACAGAAAGAAGTTGTGAAAGTCAGCGCAATGCCAACTAAGAAACAAATTTTTGCAACAGAACAAGAAAGCGTGCAAGCCGAGAAGGAAGACACAACCCAACTTATATAGGGATGAACATAATTATAAAAGGGTTGGTTGGTTGGGTTGGTTTAGTTAGGTTATTTGTTTATGATTGTTGTAAGTCAAGTTAAGTCAAGTCTTGAGTTTGTAATGAATGGGATCTATCAGTTTTGAGAATTGGAGCTCTGCGACGTGAGTCTAGAGCCAAGAGTCTGTACAACGCACTACTATGTAATTCTGAGTTTGTAATCAGAGAAAGATTCTGAAGATAATATGAACAAGGACCTAAATTTTCAAATATGATTTGTCTCGGTGTGTTTACTTATGCATTGCAGTATTTCCTTATGGCTTATGAGTTCTATTTGATGGTTCTACATTTAAATTCTTGCACATGTATGTCTCATATATGTTCATGTCTCTTTCACAAGATCAAGAATGAGTCTTGAAGGCTCTATGGATCCTCTTAAGTATTTTACCTACCCTTCCCTATATATTTGTCTCAACAGCACTTCAGGTGAGACTTCTTCTCTTCGGAGGAGATGAAAATGCGAGTGCTCTAGACTACATGGTACCTTTTGTAGGTAACCTAAGAAGGAACCTGGTATGATAAAACTCAGGCCAACACATATTTGAGATGAATGATTATGCATACAGTGGTAAAAACCCCTCATACTTAACACTTTTCATCAATTATTCCTGAATTCCTGATCATCTTTCCATTAAATCCGCTTATTTTCCCTTGTTGCATAATTATTTTGGTTATGTCTTCTAAGATTACTTTTCTTGGTCTGTGAAACCATGAGTTCTGAGTTCTAAATATGCTGGAAACAAATTTTCCAATGGAGTCGCTAGTTTGTTGACGATTAAAATTGTCAACGAAGTTTTACCCCCTTGAACTATTGAAGATCAGATCTGTTCATTTTTTATGTTGTGGTGATATGCGACATGACTTACATGGTTGATGAGATATTGTTGTTATAGGTTATGATTTGAGATTATGAAGTGTTGATTTCTGATGTTACTACAACCTATGATATTCATTAATATCATTGCTATCTGTTCTTATCGCGCCTGCACAATAAATATGTTAGTGAAATTACATGAAGGACAGTTTTGAGAAAGGCAAGGATACTATAACAAATGTAAAGAGAAGGGATCTAACTCTATAATTTTTCTATACTACATGCGAACAATTGGAAAGAAATGAGAAACAATTTCAAAGGGGAAGAATTTAAAGCTATCCTATTCACTATACTAAATGCATGAAAGACTTAACAATTATTGTTAAATCCTAGCTAACAAGTAAATGGTTATGCAATTGTGATTGAATTATATGTTTAATATGCATATGGTATGAAATATTGGTGGGGAATTTGGCAAGGTGATGGGCGTTAATGGTTATGCGAATTATTGAATTATATGGGACTCGAGTTATGTCATGGCATAAGGCACACTGTTGGGTTTTAATATGGTGATGGTTTCGATACATGGTTCGATTAATGGTTAATGAAGAATGTGTTGGCATGTACTGATGAGTTAATGCACTGTAGGTGGAGGCGACGTGCATTTACTGCATGTCATTTTTACTCCTCCTGTTAGCCACCACCCTAGTCGGGCTATTGTTCAATATTACTATTGTGGTTATGATCCGAAATTTTAGCAGGGAGGAACCACTTGACTATCTCTCATTTTAAGGAATTTGATTACAGGTATGTCTTTTTTTGGCTATTCATGATTTTTCTCTAGTTATGAAATGATTATTGGCTCAGGTGTATGGGATTGTGTTTTCCTAAGTGATGCAACTGTGTGAAATTTTGTTCTCAAATGAAGAGTGTATGGTTCTTCCTGTAAAAATATTGAATTCGTCGAAGTGATTGGTCATCCTGGGTGGTAGCTCTCTATTATCCTTGATAGTTTTGTTGGAGGGTTTTTGTTTAGTCTTGGGTGGATGTCTATCTTCACTCATTTGTCACTAAACCCAGTCTTTGGACTTTATGGGGTTAGTAGTTGAAGGTCTCCTGCGGCAGTATGTTTTGTTCACTTGGGCATTGGTTTTCTCCACAACTAAGGGTCACAAAGTGATTATTCTATTCTTAACTTGGCCCTGTCTTCACCTCAGTACTTTGGTAGTTTAAACAAAGAACAAGAGGGTTATACCCTGTGTACATTGAATAAAATTGATAGGCTGAATGGGAGCCTCACCTTTTGTTATGGCCCCCTTTCCATGGATTGTTACCTGTCCATTAATGAATCATGGCTCTCTCTGTGTGCACACCCTTGGCCTCAAAGGTTCCACCATTACGAGGAGTTGGCTTCGTTCCCCTGGTGTTGGCTACATAGTAGACCCTTATCCCTTCAGTCAGGCGTTTTATAGAGGAGATTGTCGTGCCTGTCAAGTTGCTATGAGTTATTGTGGATTGAATGTATGGTCGATTACTTTGGATACAAACTCGCCCAGTTGGTCGTATGGAAGTCGTGTTGGTTTGGCATTTAATTATTGCTTCTATGATAATAAGGATAAACCCTTCATTGCCAATTGCACTTTCAAAGAACACGATCACTCTCCTTATGTTGATACTCAGTACTATTAATGGACAAGGCCTCTGCCCTGATTCGATTTGATGCGTGGGTATGCGTAGTTGCCACATCTTGTTAGGTTGATTGTTTTTTTTTACAACAGTGGGGAATTGGTTGGTTGATAAACAGTCACTGGTATTGGCACTAATTATTATTTGGATGATAGATGACATTGGTTACAAATGATTGATGTTTCTCACGCATATCGCGTTGTGTGTATGGTGTTTTTGAAAAATGAAATAATGGGCGTGGTAACTATGGTTTTCTTTGGGGCTGAATGACTATTGAACTGGATGATTGTAGAGAGTATATCCACTGCATCCTTATTCTTGTTTGATTGTATAAGCCTGAGTTTGCACAACATATTCAATCACGGTGTGACTAAATTGAAGAAATGTTATATTAAATCGATGGATCAAAACGAGATGTTGAGTTATTACTATGACTGTGTGTTTGTTTTTGTTAAAGTGGAATTGTTGCATCACAGAGTTTTGTTGGTTGTGCACTGTGTATAACATAGAGGGCTTGAGTTCTCACAGTCAGAGATACTCATAGAGTTTTGAGCACGTTTTGTTGCATCCCGATCAATTGTTGAGACAGGCTTGTTGTTGATACCTCATCGTGTTAGATGGATGGCCCAGTTTTTACGTCACATTGAATTGTTTTTTTTTGTCAGTGGTAGAACTACATTGCCTGGGCAAATTACCTTGTGCATAGCTTGTGTCTAAATGGTGATTGTTGGTTGTATGATTAATTTTCAATTCAGGCATGGAAATTTGGTCTGGATTATTTTGGTTACTGTCTATATATGTTTAATAAATATCATTGCATTTAAATGATAGGCCCGATTGCAGTGATAGTGACTTCATTGTTAATTTGTAAACATAACTTTTGAGTATTATTGTAGATTGAAGAAATGTATGGGTAGTGGTTTCTTTTTATGGTTAAAAGAGTGGAATGGCTATTGTTTGGAAATTTTTATAAGAGGCAAACAAGGGAAAAAAATCCTTTTTACAGATTGTGTGGGATGCCCACTATCTTGTGATGGCACTGTGTTGGATATTTGATTATGAACAATGAACTAGTTAAATTCACAAAAATTATTATTTGGTCAAATGATTGATGGTTGATGCATCTCCTTTCGTAGAATGTTTTATGGATCATTGAATTAATTTCATGAACAATAATTACTCTTCTTCCTGTCCATTATTTCACTTTCCACTAATTACAAACCCCTTCACCTCCCATATTCATTTTTTCACTCCCTTTTCTAAGATTGATTACAGTCAAGAGAATTTTTGTGTTAATGTAGATGAAAGTGGCAATGTATTGTGTGGATTGCAGTGAGGTTTTATTGGTTTTCTTTATAGTTGATTGTTGTTTTCATTGAGTAGTAACCATGTTATTTTCCCCTCATGATATCATGTTTCACTCAATACAAACCCCTTGCATATCCCAGAACCCTTCTCACCCTGTGCTCATTGATAAATAGTAAAACAATTTGTATGGATTGGATTGCATGAGTTTAATACATTGCTGAGCCAAATCTATTTCATATTTTTAAGAGTTGTCATGTATGGATATTTAAAAGAATATTTTTTAATTGATCATGCATGTAGGATGAGTTTTTTCATTCAAGGTAGCCATGGATGAGGAAACAAAGGTAGAGGTAATTGGAACCGAGGCCCAAGAAGGCCTAGGTTCTCCATACATTTTGACGTTGATTCACAAGATCTTGGCCAATTGTTTCATGATGGATTATTTAATTGGATTGGGCAGGGAATAGTCCAACCTAGGCCTGAAAGGCCTCCTTTCCAAGCCCCACAAACATATGGTATCCCTGTACCTCCTCGTGTCTCATTACAACCCGAGGTCGTTGAAAATGATGGATGGAAGGAGATTTTCCACCCGACAGTCTCTCAACATCGTGGCTATCCCAACTTGTCTTTGCCTCCTCCTCCATCGGTTAACCCCATTTCCCAAGATTCCCCTAATCACTCACCAGTGAAATCCTCCCATGCTAGCAAGAGATTCAAAATTGAGGCCCACCATGCCCTTGATAAAGCAAAAGCCACTACTGCCTCCTCCTCACCCTCCAATGGTTCTGACAAATCCGTGTCTTCCTGGATGCATTTGAGGGATGATTGTTCCCACATGATCAGTGAAATTAGGCCTAAAGGCTCTGCACAACCAAAGGAAAATTCAGGAAAATCAAGAGGTGACAACAACAATCAAGGAAGGGTTGCATCACAAACTAGGAAATATGGATTTTGAATTTTTATTATATCTATTGTTTTATGACAGTTGACTTCAGGGATCTTTGGACCGCATGTTTATTTTGGATATATGAGTATTATTTTTGAAATAATTTCAAATTTCATGAGTTTATATTGCCAAAAGTGAATATGTTGATGGGAGGCACAAGGAGGCGTCTTTTTCTTAACTAATGGTTATGTTATGATTGTTATGATTGTTATGAACTAAAGGGAGTCACAAAGGGTCCCACCTACTAGTTATTATTTATTTATGACCCTTATTATAATTATTACTCTTCCCCCTAACTAAAGTTAGTTGAGTATTTTGGCCCGCACGGGTGTAGATGGATTGGCAAGTGCCGTGTAAATGGAAGGAAATTTGTAAATGAAGTCTCATGTTCGATTCTCACCTGGACTTACTCGTGCGCCATTCTTGCGGGATGGGTGG
>JASDQU010438378.1:57343-79617 GCA_032191745.1 Picea mariana
TTCTTGACTTTTCCCCCCTCAGTGTGAGACTATGACCTAGTGGGGGTGCCTAGGCCACTGAGTCTCCTCATCACCTCTCTAAGAGGTGGGGGACATTACACATACCTATGATCGATTAATGAAAATAATTTTCATTAAATTGAAAGGTATTATCAATAATATTTGGATAAAGAAAAACAGATGACATTATTTTTGAATGAAGGGGTGCGATGGTCCAAACAAAGGGACACAATGTTTCATAGCTCACACCAGTTGGAAGAATATATAAATGAGAAAGAGTGGTGAGAAGAGTGTGTCTTTGTAGTTCAGATAATAATATCAAAACAGAAGCAGAGTTGAAGAAGAAGAACTATTTGTTCTAATGGTCATGTCAATGTCTTATTGAAGATTAAGAACAAAAGAAGACAGAGCAGTAGTTATGCAAATCTAGTATTTGATATAGAAGACATTTTATTGGACTGCAGCATATTCATTGAATATTAAATGAAAAAAATCCAGAGAGCAAGAGGTTAAGTTTGACTGCATATAACCAGAAGACCATACATGCAGAGGTTGCAACAGATAAGTAGAAAGTACAAAAGTTAATGATTCTAATAAGACTTGAAGAATTGATAGTATCTCTGTGTGTTTATGAACACCTTGAACATAGTACAATAAAAGAGTTATGAGTATTATAACCTACATAAAGGGAGGAAGGGTGTAGCAAGGGAAAAAAAGTTAGATTCAAAAATCAAATCTAATAGGACTTGTGTTAATGGCTGCATGAATCAAATTATATGAAGAGCAGAAGATATTGAATTGCATTGTGAAATTAAGGTTGGTTGGGTGGTGCAAGGGAAGGTTGGATCCTGTAGTGGAATAGGTACCTCCTTCAAGTTGTATCTAGTAAATAGGTTGTCGAAGCATCCTTTTAGTGGTAGCCGATAAACTAGGGGGTCGTAGCCTCCTTCGAGTTGTGGCTGGTAAATAGGGTGTCGAAACATCCTTTCAGTGGTAGTTGATAAACTAGGGGGTTGTAGCCTCCTTCCAGTTGTAGCTGGTAAATGGGGTGTGGAAGAATCCCTTCAGTTGTAGATGAATAAAGTTGGGGACATTCTCTCCATCATGTTGTAGCTTGAAAACAGTTTTGTAAAAGAACAATTTATTAATGAGAAAAGAGTACGTGGTTTTCCTTGTTGGGTTCCATGATAAAATCTTGTGTTCATATATTTCGTGATTGAATAATTTATGTGTGTGCTTAATATTGAGGGAATTAATAAGAAAAAGTAGTCAATATTGATTCCCCCCCCCTCCCCCCTCTCAGTATTGTTGGATATTCCATCATTCCTTTGTCTGTAGAACTTTTCTCTCTTCTCAGTATTATCATTATTATAGTTTATGAATATGGAATTATCCTTTTCATTGTTCTTTACATTTTTTAAATAAGGAAATTTGGTTGCACAATGTCTTACTTCTTCATGGTTAAAACATTTAGAAAAAGGATTACCTTTGTTTTTTCTTGATCCTTTCTTGGGCCTCCTAGAAAATTTGGATTCTTCAGCATATGATTAACTGTCTGATCTATCACTTGTTTTGTATTCTTCCATCCTTGGACATTTTTACATTTCTAAGGTTTCTTCCTTTGCACACATATCTTGTATCTTGTCACAAAGTTATTTAGCTGATGTAAATTATTGGCATAAATATCTTGTAACTTGTCCCAAATTTATTTAGCTGATGTACACTGTCCCACTTTGAATTTCTTCAAATCTAATAGGGCACTCAAAATGGAATTCATGGACATTGTATTGTTTTCACTTGCCTCCTTTGCAACTACATACGTCGATGGAGTTTTTGAGGGTGTGTAACCAGTGACAATTGATTTCCAACCATTATACCCCATTACATATAGATGTACCTTCATTCTTATGTTCCATAATACATACTTTGTGCTACATGGATTCACCTTCCAGTGATTAGACTGTTCTGAAGGAACTCGCTTTGATACCAATTGTTAGCACACTTACTTATATTGAGAAGGGGGGTGAACCAATATAAGACTGATTTTTCTTTTCTTACAACATTTCCTTACAATATTTATCAATATGTTATTTTACCAGTAGTAGTAGTTAATGATAAATATATAACCATCCAATCCACAGTACAGAGATATTTTACATGGAAACCCAAATGGGAGAAAACCACAAAACAATTATTTTATAATATCATGTAGGCACCAACCTACTGTTGCAATTCTTGTAGGAACCAACCTGCAGTGGGCACCAACCTGCAGTGGGCACCAACCTACAGGAGACACCAATATCCTCTCCTGATCACCAACTTAGCAACATTGTTTGCAGGAACCAACATATAAGAGCACCAACTCAACAATGCATGTAAGAACCAACCTACAAGAGACACCAATCTCCTTAGTTGTGTTGGAATACTAAGAGGGGGGTGGTGAATCAATATGGGCACTTTTTACCACTTTCAATCACAATATATAAACTTCAAATTTATCATTATTATATCATTTATTATTTCATTCAATATATCATGATCATATAACCATAATAAATACGACTCAACGGTATCACTTCACTGAGGTGCCTCAAGCATGTGATAACAAACCAAGATAACTAAGATATGCTTCTAATCAATGTACCATAACATCACCAAGGTGTACCTCAAAGCATATGCCCAAATATCCAAACCATGTTCCATGTATCAAAACATATGTCCAACTCTCCAAACCATGCATCAAGAATGTATCCAGACACAAACTTCAAAACACATGTAAAACATACCTTTAATCATGTAGCAGACCCGATACACAAGATTATAGACCTGTAGCTCTTCCTCACCCTCAACAACCTGGTACTAGAATCCTCGTCAAAACCTCTTTACAAATCCACGACTTGTACACTATCCACATGTGTATATATGTTCTTTTATCTTCTACGACCTATGTACATCTGTGCCTTTACCACTATCAACTTGCGGATAACCTATATGCACTTTTCTACATTTCGACCCATGTACATATGCATCTTTCTAAGTTGTGACCCGTGGTTAACCTCAGAAAGCTAGTTCAGTTACATCCATACACTTTGATCCTTCAGATTTTCCCTACATCATAAGTGCAACAAAAAGATAAACCATATCACTTATTCACTTAGAACATATTCAACAGACTTGTGCATGTGAATATATTTATGAGATACTCCTTGAGGTGTATTTATACTTTTTCAAAGAAACTTATCTTCTTAACTTTAGGGCTCCCTGTTACAACCAATTTACCCTTTAATTAATGACTTGTAACTATTTATGGGCTTCTTAACCATTCTTCGGGGATTTCATCTTCATGAGGGAATAAATCCTCAACCATGAGGAACCATGTGACATACCACCTTCCATTGGAAATAACAGAACATGGATTATCCATCTATGAGTGTGTTACATGCATTTACATTTTCCTTCATGTCCTTATTCCTAAAACAAATTTGGGTTCCATGACCACACCATATGGGGATTCTGAACCACTTAAACACTTAGCCACCTTTCCAAGGATTCTTCTAGGTTTGACTAGGGTTGACATAAATTATTCTAGAGTTCATATAGATTTGACATCAATGACAACAAACTTTCCAACAATATCCCCCTTTGGCATTGATGGAAACACCCATACTTCAACACTCACACTCCTTATGTGACAATCACTCGTCATATTTGTCTTTGATGTTTTTCTCCTCAAATTTCTCTCTCTCGTTGAAATTAATGGAAAATGGTATCTTTATTTGGGGTTTCCCCCCCCATATTCATGATTTTGATATTTCTCTATTGATATTTATCTTCTCTCTTGATATCAATAGAAAAGAGTGACTCCCCCCTGACAGTATACCTTCTCTGAACAAACTTTCTCTGACTTCATGCACTCCCCCTGTTATCACATAAACTTGTTGAAGCCTTAGGGGTTTGTGGTTTCTACCTAAGTCTGTATTTTTGCATGTCTCTCCTCCTTTTGCAGACCCGATTTCAGTCGTCCAGGTAATGGTTCACAGAAGCCGCAGCTGTAAGCACAAGTGAAACACTTAGAGAGGTCTAATATGGACTCAAATCAAGTGAGAAAGAAAGATCATCTTTCAACGGTGGAGATCCACCACGCATCGGATTGAATACCATCGAGCGATCAGGATCATAGAGTTACAAGAAGTATAGCATCAGACCGAGTTATGAAATCGTGAGGCCAATCCTAGCTGTTGATCTTGGGAAGGACACCTGGCGCAAGATTAGCATTTTTCTAACTCACGGAATGGAGCAGTCAAAGGGCAGAGTCATGAGGACTCGCAAAACTCAAAGTCACGAAATGATCTGGGTCATTTATTTCAGAAGGACACATGGTGCAGGATCAACATGGAGAAATTCATTTCAGAAAATCTCAAGTGATAAATGTTGATAGCCGAGGTCCCAAAATGTTGATGGTCCGAGGTCCCAAAATGCCAATATTCATTTGGGTCGTCTGATCAAAGGGAACGTGTGGCACCTAATCCAATAGATTGCGATTTCGTGACTCAGAGGTTTGAGCATGGAGCACAACATGATTTCGTGAAATGCAAAATCGCGATGTGCCTGGGAGTTGGGCCCATGATCACAGCCTGCAGTCATATGGAAGCAGGGCCATAAAGAAAGGGAAAGCACTTGTCGAGCAACAGGCAGCTGATATTGTTTGAGGAAATGATCATGGCCTTCAAATACAAAGTAAATATGACCATCGATCTAGATGGGTTGTTTTGCGGGATCGAGCATTGGAATATTTGAAATCAAGGGGAGTGAAGACTCCCGAAATGTGAAATCCTGAAATTTCATATGGGATATGCATAAGGTTATGGCTCAAGGTCATGTGGAGCGATGGATAGGAGCTGCGCCAAGGGATGAAATCACTCGTCTTGGTCTCATCATAATATCTACATGGTTTCATGGAATTGGGCTTGACTTGGAGGAGTCGTGAGCATCTCTTGGAGCATTCATGGGTGTCAGGATCCATCCTAATCCTGATGAAAGTAGTTAATGGAAATGGGGGAGGTTGTTGAAGCCTTGTCTCACCCCATAAATGGAAAGCATGGAAAGATGGTCGTGTAGGAAGACTGTCAGCTGAAAGTTCCCCTGTCACCCGATTCTCCTACAAAGCCCATACTGATCTGAGATCGTGTTTGAAAGAAGAAGGTGCATACAAAAAGCTTTGAATGTAGTAGTTAGGTCACATTCCTGGTGGTGGCAGTTTGTTCTGAGTATAAATACGTAGTTTTGATATTTTGTTAGGGTCAATGGTTAAGCTAAGCTCATGTATTGCAATTTTTTAATGAAGCTCTACTTCTTTAGTTATGTAACCTGATTTGAGACTTCTTGTTTAATGAAAGTAAGATTCTGTTTCCATCGTATTTGCATCTGATACTAAATGTTCATGATAGAAGGATTTGCATGGATTGTGTTGACTGTGTTGTAATGAATGTTTGATTGCAGTGCAGTTATAGCGCTTTCAGTTTCTTGAAACTTCAAATTCAAGAGGATCTTATTTTCAGAGTTTTTCCTCCTTAGGATACTGGAAGACTTGATGTCTAGAGCATACCTATACATATTCTCCTCAATTTATTCCTCCTACTCACCTTTACTACAACTTAATGGTTGAAGTTAATCAAGACCTCATTTTCTTGTGCATACTGCCCCAATTTTCTGAGTTAAAATGATATTGTATTGAGTTTTCCCCATTTGACGTCTTTAAATCAATTAACTTTGACATAAAACTAATGGGTACTGGGCTTACTTTTTACACAATATAGAGGTGACTTCTAGTGCTAACATTTATGGCGCCGTCGTCGAGGAACGAATTGAAGATTTTCCTCTAGTAGAGAGACAACGAACTTTTGATTCTGAAGGTGCATAAGGAATCAGAACCTTTGAAGATTGTTCTTGCACCTGACGAATCCAATAAGGAGACTCCACTATTTCAGTTGTGGCCTCCCGAGGCAGACACACGAGGTCTACTCCATAGCTGCCTTTAGTGACACCTGAAGTTGATCCAAGTTCATAGGCAAGGGAGACATAACTGCAGAGGAACACCTTGAATCCTTTTACAGTTTTACATATTTTCATGTCATCATGGATGAGGATTTTTGTTCATATCCTTGAGGGTGAGGATAGGAAGTGGTTTAAGGCCTTTCTTCCTGGATCTATTGATGGGATTGAAGCCCAAGATGAATCCTTCTTAAAGAATTGGGGGGTTAAAAAGGATTTCCTTTACTATATTACAGAGTTCGAATCACTGAAGAAAAAGGAAGGGGAATCTATTTTTGATTTCTCAAAGATATTTAAAAAAATGTATAGAAAAATTCCCACTAACGTCAAGCCTACAAAAACCTCTACAAAGATTACTTAGTCTAGTTCTTTTGACCTTGATTTATGCCTCCTGTTAAGAGAAAGGACAAATACCTCCTTGGCTCATATGCAAGATGCAACCATTGAAGTAGAATCCAATATTATGGTAGTTGATGAGATTAGGAGTAAGGCTAACAGGGACAGAAGAAGGGGAAGGTATGAAACTTCAAACTCTTCCTCTGCCGCCCATCCTCAAGATGATGAGCTTATCAAATTAGTAAAATCTCTTTCTACCGATTTGGAGAAGGTAAAACTTGAAGCAAGACAAGCCTATAGAAGCACTCAAATTGCTGATAACAGAGGTACCTAATAATGATCATCAGATACTTCCAAGAGATCAAAGAGGTCGGGATAGGGATGATCAAAGAATTCAAGCCCCTCTCCAAAATAACCTTGTCACTGATGAAGAAGAAGAGGAAGAGGAGGTTGATCCTAAAATCCATTTTCTTGGGGATGCCTCCTCATTTCCCCATTTAACTCAATCTACATACGAGGAGTCTCTAATGGACAACCAACTAAATGAGCTGAGTAAAGGGGGGAAAACCAGAATCACTCCAAACAGATATAATCTGAGGTCCAAATGGAAAGAATGGAAATTGGACATCCCTGATCGGCCTACCAGAGAAGAAACACCCACTAAATATATTGTAGACAAAAGCAAGGAAAAGAAGGCACATACCCCCCCACCGATGGTCAAAATTCTTGTTCCAGAAGTGAGAGAAATTATAAATCCCCTCTCGTGTTTCAGATATGAGCATGAAATGCAAAATATTAGAATCTCGGTATGTATTTCAAAGATGGTCAAGCATGAAGACTTCAGAAGGTGCCTCTCCAAAATTTTGGAACCTGAACCTTCGTCTCATTCCACAGACTCAGTAAACCTCCATGAGGAGAATCCTGCAGTCATCCGAGGTCCTTTGGTAGAATATAGAGACAATTCATCCCCTCCCTTCTATACTTCACTGAACATACATGAAAAGGTGTTGCACAACTATTTGATGGATTCGGGGGCATCTCACAATCTTATGCCTAAGATTGTCATCGAAGATATCTGTTTGGAGATTACAAAAGCCTACCACGACCTGTATTCTTTTGAATCTAGGAGGGTAAAGTGCCTTGGGGTTATTAAATACTTGGTTGTATCTCTGTTTCAGCTGCCAATGAAAAGCGTTTCCATGGACATTGTGGTAGATGACGTTCCCCCTAAGTTCGGGATGCTTCTGTCTAGATATTGGATAAAAATACTAGGAGGAACTTTGCATATGGACCTAACCTATGATACCATTCTGGTTTTTGGGGGTGAGCATAGGATACTTTACAGGGAAGCTCAATTGGCCTACATTATTAGTGATGAAGAAAACCCCACTAACCATCCTATATTTTCTCTTGACATAGATTTGGGATCTAGTTTGTCACAACTAACCGATTCTCCTGAACCTCCTTTGGAGATAAAAAAGAAGCCTATTAATTTTTGTGAAAATTCCCCTTCTATCACCTCCGTGTGGAAAATTTTCTTCGATGGATCCTCTTCTAAGGAAGGTGCTAGTGCTGGAGTGGTTCTTGTTTCACCTGCTCGGGAGACTATAGCTATGTCATACAAGTTAGAATTCGAAGCTACCAGTAATGTGACAGAGTATGAAGCTCTCTTTTTAGGTATGAGAGCTGCAAAGGACATGGGAATTGAAGAGATATTAGTATTTGGGGACATTGAGTTAATTTTCCATCAAGTCACAAAGCTCTACCAATATAAGCACCCTAGGATAAGAAGTTATAGAAATGAGGCGTCAGACTTTATTGACAATTTTTTTCTAGCATTCAACATTTCATTTATTCCAAGAGAAGAAAACGTCATGGTTGATTCTCTAGCTGTTTCAGCAAGCAATTTCAGAGTCCCTTTGCCACCAAGGCTTAGGTATGATGTAAAAGTAAATTACAGACCCTCTATACCTGACAATGTCAAGCATTGGAAGGTGTTTGAGGATGATCTTGAAATCAGAAAATTTCTTGAGTCCGTTGATGAGTTCTTTGCATTACACATTGATCAAGATCGTGATTCCGAAGGTGACCCTCATGCTGATGTATTTCTAAATAAAATTTCTAATCACCATATTGTTCAATTGCCTAGAAACCACATTCCAAAGGGACTAGTTCATTTACAAATATTGTTTGATGGGAATGATGTGGCAGTAAATTTTAAAGGCTCAACTTAGGATGTTGGTGTAGCTGAGTGAAATATTGGTACAGAGGAGAATCCAAAGTTTGTCAAGTTGTCAAGCAGCCTGTCAAGGGAGAAGAGAGCCGAGTATGCTGAGCTATTAAAATAATATGTTGATGTGTTCGCCTGGACCTATGATGACCTCAAAACATACGACAAAGTTGTCATTGAGCATAAGATCCCATTGACAGAGGAGGCCAAACCATTTAGGAAGAAATTAAGACAAATAAATCCTATGCTAGTACCTATTATGGAAAGGGAGGTAAATACGTTGTTGGATGCCAAAATCATTGTCCCTTTGATATATTATGAATGGGTCACCAACTTGGTTCTAGTAAGGAAAAAGAACGGAGAAATCAAACTCTATGTTGATTTCAGGAATCTGAATAGAAGTTCTAAGAAGGAAAATTACCCTTTGCCAAATATGGAACACTTATTGCAAAGGGTGATAGGCGCATCCAGGATCTCCATGATTGATGGATTTTTTGGCTATAATCATATCTTCATCCTGCCTAAAGACAGAGAAAATACAACCTTAATCACTCCTTGGGGCACATTCATGTATGCCAAAATTCCCTTTGGGTTTATGAACGCAGGAGAAACATTCCAACGAGCCATGAACTTCGCCTTCATTGGAGAAAGAGATAAATTTGTGGTAATCTATCTGAATGACATAATAGTATTCTCCAAATCTAATAAATAACATTGTCAACATCTAAGAAAGGTCTTCTCGAAATGCAGAAGGTTTGGTCTCTCCCTAAATCCCAAGAAGTCTTTATTTTCCATGTAGGAAGGAAAATTTTTAGGATACATTGTATCAGCTGAGGGGGTCACTATTGATTCAAGAAGGGTAGAAGTTATTCAATCCCTATCACTTCCCAGATCCAAGAAAGAAGTTTAACCCTTCCTGGGAAAATTCAATTTTTTGAGAAGGTTTGTTTCAAATTTTGTTGAATTGGTGAAGCATATCACAGCCATGCTCAGGAAGGGGAACGAACTAAAATAGACTGTTGATTCTAGAGAATCCTTCAACCAAATCAAGAAGGAACTAAATAAAGAACATGTTGGCATAGGGGCATACCCAAGGTTCAATGCTACAACAACGTACCAACAAATCCCTAACTACCGACCCTTTCAGCAACACCTGTGAAGCAGATGAAGTCTCACCCGAGGTAGAGGAATGGGTGGTTGCAAGACTCAGGTGTATGAAACCTTATATGGGACACATATCTATGATTGTACTACTTAATAAATAACTTAGCATCATTAGTTCTACAATATCTAATCATTAATCACTTCGCTAATAAAACAGGGCTTCGCAACATTCACATTGTTAAGCACTTAACATCAATAAATAGGTTAGATCTAGCAAATAAAGCACTAAGCACATTCATATGAATCAGATATAATATTATCAAATATAATTAGCACTAAGAAAAAGTAGATCTATCCAATCATATCAAAGCACTTAGCAAAGTAAGACATAAACACATTAAGACAAGCATAAAGCAGGACAACACAGCGTTTACGTGGTTCACCCCCACCTTAGGGCTACGTCCACCAACTCTTCTTCTTTATTTTATTTAGTCAGTCAGTTACAAGAAAAAATTCATAAAAAACCCTTACTCTGCACATGAAAAAATATATGCGTAGCTCTCTAGATCCTTCTTCCTTGCATTACAACACTAAGTTGTCTATAGTCTCGCACAAGGACTTGCACTCAGCTCTGTAATCTTACACATAATGCACAAAGCCCTGATCACACAGATACAACTCTTGGCACTTAGCCTACATCACATAGATATTATATTCGACTACTTCTTACATTTCCTATCCTTCTATTTATACATACAAAATAGGCCTAAACATGGGTAAACCCATGGGCCGACATCCCATTCCTGTTACATATTCCCAAAAACCCAAAAAGGATCCAAAAGTGGGCTAAGATCCCGTGATCTTTGCTTCATCTTGTGCTCCTCCTTCGATAGGCTGTTGAAGTCCCAAAATAGGTCAACATGACCAAGAAACTCTCAAAACTTGGTCAAGGGCCAACATGCCCCCAACACTCACCCGTGACTTGTCCCGAGTCACTCTGGTCTGCCTAGTTCTACCTCAAACACCTTGAGCTTGGCTCAAGCTTCTTCGACTTGCTTCTTTGTTGTGGCCTCTTGTTCAGTGAACTCCTCGATAACTGCATCATTCACTGGCCCTTCTAGGTGTTGTTTTGTTGTGATGACAACTTGTTCTAGTTATGCTCCTTGGCTCTCGACCTCTATAAACAATAGGCATGCCTTATCTTGTATTGGTTGGAGTCATTGAGTTATTTCCATCACTTTTCTTTGGATTGTATGGATCTGTTGCTGTGATGTGCATTTCTCGTGAGACCTCTTCATTCTGTCTATGACCAATAGGGCCTTCAGCTGCGCCTGAAGTGTGTCTATGTGCTACTTCTCTTTCTGGAGCTACGAATCCAACACCTGTAATTATGGGTTCTCATTGAGGTTTTCATATGTCTGGGCACTCTGTTTACTCAACTACTTTCACTCCAAGGTAAGATATTTTAATCTGTCAACTGTGCTATGGGAAGTTGCTTCCCTTAGGTCTCTTACATTTTGAGGGATCTCGGGCACAGTGAAAAGCTCCAAGTTTTCTATGCATTGTTGAAACTGCTAGATTACCTCTTCAATTTGTGCCACCTACTGGGGAACCCGATCTTCGGTATTGACTTTGAAAACTATCACAGAGAGAAGTGCTCTATTGACCATTTTCTGAACTTTGAGTTGCTATGCGAGAAACTGTTCCTTGATTTGTTGCAACTATGTTTTTTCTTCATCCCATTTCACTTGCAGAGAAAGATTTTCCTGTTCTGCATCAATGCATTGGTCCTCAAGGTCTTTCTGTACTTGCGCTAAAGCATGGGTGGCTTTTGTTTTTTCATCCTGATCTCATCAAAGGTGATCTTCAACTGTATCAGTGATGCAGTGTATTTGAGCCGGCTCATCATCTAGTTTCGGTGTTTCAAATGACGGAGGCGCAGTGGAAACTGCGCGGTTGGACTGTAGTGCTTGTTGCACTCCTTGAAGTTCATTCTTAATCCGATGGAACATCTCCTCCTGCTTAGATTATTGCTTCTCTACTATCTCCAGTGAAGCATCATTCAGAGTTGCTACAATAAAATCAAAGTCATCTAATGTGAGGGTAGTCTCAAATTTGGTCCTGGTTGCTTTCATTTTCTTTCAGGATGAGGGTTTTGGTGGGGAAACCTTCCTTTTCTTTGAGGGTCCTCCTCGTCTCTAGGCAGTGTAACCTCACCTTTCTTCTGTTCCATTTTTACACCATATATCTCTCCGCCATCACCTCCTTGATCAGGTGAGATAGAAGCAATCTTCGTTGAAGTAATGTTGACATCTTGGGCGTCTTCATTCTTCTTTGTCTTGCTGGGTCCAGAGGTATCATGTGCTACTTTGGGACTGTCAATATCATATATCTCTGCGGGGTATTCTAGGATGAGGAGGTCTACCAACTATTCCTTGGTGATTTCCTCCAAATCCTCCTCCGTTAACTTGTAGTATGACTGCAATTGTTGCTTATGCTCATTAGCGTGCATTATGATATAGATGAAATGGCGGTCCACACTAAATTTCATCAAGGGCCTAAACCTGTGGAGAGTCTTTGGGGTTATAAGAGGCTCAAATTGGATATTTTTCTTCAGCTGGTTGTAATATTTTTGGAACACGACATTTGACTACCACTGTTTATTCATGTCATTCAAGTACCACAATGTACTGAACTTCGTAGATAGAGGTTCAAACAGCTTGATGTCCGGGAAGGTCGCACCTTCTGGCATCTCCCATGTGATGAAATCGATTAGTATGAGAAGCCAGTTGAAGTGGAACTCGTATCCTTGATCCTTTGCTTCCCTGCAGTCGAGTTCCAAATAGTTTACTAGGTATTGCGCCCAATTCATCTGAAGTCCTTCTGTGCACTTCCCTGAGAGATCGACTACAAACCCCGTGACTTGGGTGGGTCGATTCTTTCGCACCAACTTTCCTGAAATCAATTGGAAAGCAAGGTGCACTACAACACTCTAGAAAGAAGCTAACTTGTAGCCTCACATGCCCTTCTCAACATCTTTGTAAGTGTGCTTAATCTTCTGTGCAAGAGCACGATCCATGGTTTTTCCAAGGTAGAAATCCTGTGGGTCAGGGCCTTGCATGCTTAGCCCTGTGATCTGATTGATCAACGTCAAATCCACTATGATGTGGAGGTTCAACCACAAATATCTGCCGTGGTAGTAGGACAACAACAACTTGACGCATGTGTTCACTTCTTGATGCCTTATGAAGTGCAAGATCTTCATGATGTTGAGCAGTGTGGACTGCGCGAGGTTATGGGTCCATGATTGAGGAATTATATTTGAATTATTTCCTTTTGTTCTATTGAGATACTTATGTGGGGAGATAATTCTATAAAACTTCTTGTTACCAAGGTTGAAGTCGCTAAACTTCAATGCTGTGATCTTATCCTGGTTTGCGTGCATCGTGCTTATCCCCTTCGGGAGGTACACAGTGACCAAAGTGTACTCAAAATATATGGGCACACTGTCTCGATTGATTGTGATGCTCAGAGGTGGTAGATAGGTAGGTAAAATACTCAGAATCAACTTGTCATTCACGAGGTCATCTTTGTGCTTATTTCTCTTTTCATCTACTGGTCAGGATGGACCGGCTTGAGTAGTGGACGGAGAGGTCGACAGTCCTCTCATTGAAGATGCTTGTACACATGCAGACACTCCTCTCTCCGACATGAATCTTTTAGTCATTAAGTCAAGAAGAAATTTCATTACTGATTCTTCAACTGCAGTGAGCTCATCGGACATACGCGCTCAGGATTAAAATTATCGGGGTCACAATGATCTTAGATACGACACTAGAACAAACAACAATATTGCAAAGATCACTGTATATAATTCTCTTAGTCCAAGCATTCTTTCTATGCATAGGTATAACATATCTTTGACTATTCTTACCAAATCTACTCATATCAAACCTTCTTTCATCTATTAATGCCCTAATTTTCAAACTAGGACAGACTCTATTAAACATACCTAGATGCATACTCTAGAAAAAAACAATTCCACTTATCTTACTTTTACATAGCACAAAGATTCTAGATCTAACACTTTTAACTATTCTTACCTTTATCAGAGCACATAGCTTGTATATCTTACCTCTTTTAATTAGATGTCCTCACTTTTAACTTTCTTAGAGAATAAAGCATTCATATCCTGCTTATTTTCTTTAGATTCGACCTATTTTATTCAGATCGAGATTCTTTCTTTCAGATCCGACCTCTTTTCTTCAGCACAGAGATTTATATATCCAGTAGAACACTACTCACTAGGGAACAGATCCTCGCACAAGGCTTTGAGGTCAACGTTTTTCACCACGCTTCTTCTTCCTCAGTTCCCAGCAATCATAGTTTCAGGTCCTGGCAACAGAACCATTTGTTGGCATAGGGGAAGACCCAGGGTTCAATGCTACAACAATGCACCAACACAGCCCTAACTATCAGCTCTTTCGGCAACACCTGTGAAGAAAACGAAGTCTCACTTGAGGTAGAGGCAGGGGTGGTTGCAAGACTCAAGTGTCTACAACCTTAGATGGGACACAGATCTATGATTGTACTACTTAATAAAGAACTTAGCACCGCTAGTTCTACAATATCTAATCATTAATCACTTCGTTGATAAAATAGGGATTCACAACATTCACACTGTTAAGAACTTAACATCAATAAATAGGTCAAATCTAGCAGATCAAGAACTAAGAACATTCATATGGATCAGATATAATATTATCACATATCATTAGCACTAAGCATAATCAGATCTTCCAATCATATCAAAGCACTTAGAAAAGGAAGACATAAAAACATTAAGACAAGCATAAAGCAGGACAACACAATGTTTACATGATTTACACCCACCCTGGGGCTACGTCCACCAACTGTTCTTCTTTATTGTCTTCATTCAATCAATTACAAGCACAAAGTCATCAAAAACCCTTACTCTGCACAAGACAGAAGATCTGTGCAGCTTTCTAGATCCTTCTTCCTTGCATTATAGCACTAAGCCATCTATAGTCTCACACAAGGACTTGCACTCAGATCTACAGTCTTACAGAGAATGCACAAAGCCCTGATCACATAGATCCAACTCTTGGCACTTAGCCTACATCACATAGATATTTTATTCGACTACTTCTTACATTTCTTATCCTTCTATTTATACATACAAAATAGGCCTAAACATGGGTAAACCCATGGGTCGGCATCCCATTCCCGTTACATATTCCCAAAAACCCAAAAAGGATCCAAAAGTGGGCTGAGATCCCATGATCTCTACTTCATCTTGTGCTCCTCTGACAGGCTGTTGAAGTCCAAAAATAGGTTAGCATGACCAAGAAAATCCCAAAACTTGGTTAAGAGCCAACAACACTTGTGCTAATCGGTCCTGATTATTCCAAGGATTTTCTTATTTTTTCCTTTACTTCCTTTGACAAAGTGGCTGCCATTTTACTACAAAATAATGATGCAGGGCTAGAGCAGCCTATTTCTTTTTTCAATAGAGCACTAAGAGATGCAAAAGTCAGATGTGACATCATGGAGAAGCAGGCTTATGCCTTGGTGAAAACCCTCAAATATTTCAGAGTCTATGTTCTGCATTCGAATATCATTGCATATGTTCCTTCAGCTACTGTGAAGGACATCCTCATCCATCCTGACATAGATGGGACGAGGAGCAAGTGGATTGCCAGAATCCTTGAATTTGATCTAGAAATAAAACCCACCAAGCTAGTTAAAGGCCAAGGTTTAGCCAAGTTGTTGGCTAAATCTAATTGTAAATCTTTGGAGGTTAACTTCATCGACTCTTTCTTAGAAAATCAGTAGGATAAAGTGTCTGATAAAGGCCCTCAAGACAACCCCCCATTGGAAAAATGTGCTTGGTACAAAGATATTATATATTTTCTACAAATGTTGCGACCTCCATATGGAATGGGGAAAAGAAAGGAAAGATATTTAAAGCTCAAAGAAATTAGATATTTCCTTATCGACCAAGATTTGTATTGGAAATAGCCTCTAGGAGTGCTTTTGATATGTTTAAACCCAGAGGAGGCCCAAAAGATTATGTTTGATTTTCATGA
This sequence comes from Picea mariana, assembly GCA_032191745.1. NCBI lineage: Eukaryota > Viridiplantae > Streptophyta > Pinopsida > Pinales > Pinaceae > Picea > Picea mariana. The sequence goes on from JASDQU010438378.1 coordinate 73,175, forward strand.
TAGCCTGTGTGGGGGACATCACTTCTCGAGAACCATAGCCTATAAAATTCTCAGGGCTGGGTACTTCTGGCCTAATCTATTCACCAATGTTTGTGCAAAGATTAGGGCTTGCGTTAAGTGTCAAAAATTCTCTAGAAAGAATCAGCTGAAGTCTTTTCCATTGAAGCCTGTGGTAGCTTTAGGAACCTTTCAACAGTGGGGCCTAGATTTTATTGGGGAAATTCATCCTGATTCAAGTGGTCATCATAGGTGGATCTTGACTACCACATATTACTTCACCAAGTGAATAGAATCCATTCCCACAAGGAGTGCTTCACACAAAGTATTCATTGGTTTTCTTGAAGATATTATGGCAAGGTTTGGTTGTCCAAAAAGAATTCTCACTGATAATGTTGCATCCTTCAAGGCTGAACCATTGGTTCAATTCTGTGAGTAGTACGGAATTTTATTAATTCAGTCAACTCCCTCCTGCCCCCAAGGGAATGGACTGGCATAATCTTCTAACAAGAGCCTCATAAAAATTGTCAAAAGACTACTAGAAGACAACGAGAAGGCATGGGATTCAAAGCTCAAGTTTTCTTTGTGGGCTGATAAAGTGAAAACAAAGAGGTCTCTTGGCGTCTCTCCTTTTCATCTTGTGTATGGATTTGAGGCCACCTTTCCTTCTCATCTCTCCTTATTGGTGGAAAAATTCTTCCAAGACTACCAGGGAGAACCTGATGACATGATCAGGAGAATATTAGAAATGGCATAAGTGTAGGAAACCATAGAAATGCTACTGGACAGGGCACATGACCATCAACAGAAGATCAAGCAGTTGTTTGACAAGAAGAGTAGAGGAGAGGATTTCCATCTGGGAGATCTAGTACTCAAATGGGATGCACCTAGACAGGACAAGGGAAAACATTGTAAATTTGAAGCCCTTTCGATTGGACCCTTACAAATTTCTGAGACACTTTCAAATAATACTTACAGGTTGCAGAATTTGGAGGGTGATGAAGTTTTTGGTGGCCCTGTAAATGGGCACTTCCTAAAAAAAAATTGTTTAAAGCCGTAGCTAGTGTCCCACCATTGTAAATACCATTCTTGTTTTATGTTTGTTTTGTTTTGTCTTTAATAGGAGACTCCATAACCCAAAGAAAATGCACTGGAGATGTGTGTTCTTGGCAGCTCTCAGGGAGCATGCCATCCCATGTGGAGCCAAATGTTATCACATAAACTTGTCAAATCCTTAGGGGTTTATGGTTTCTACCTAAGTCTGTATTTTTTCCTGTCTCTCCTCCTTTTCCAGACCCGGTTTCAGTCGTCCAGGTAATGGTTGACAGAAGTTGCAGCTATAAGCACAAGAGCATCACTTAGAGAGGTCTGATATGGACTTAAATCAAGCGAGCGATCAATATCAGCTTTCAACGGCAGAAATCCACCAAGAATATTGGATCGATGACCATCGAGCTATCGAGATCATATAGTTACACGAAGTATAGCGTTAGATAGAGTTCTAAAATCGTGAGGCCAATACTATTCATTGATCTTGGGAAGGACATGTGGTGCAATATTAGAATTTCGATGACTTGCAAAATGAAGCAGTCAAAGGGTAGAGTCACGAGGACTCATTAAATTCAAAGTCATGAAATGATCTAGGCCATTTATTTCAGAAGGAAACGTGGCACGGGATCAACATGGAGAAAGTTGTTTAGAAAAATCTCAAGTGAGAAATGTCGATAACCGAGGTCCCAAAATGTCGATAGCCGAGGTCCCAAAATGTCGATGGCCCGATGTCCCAAAATGTTGATATTCATCTAGGTCATACGATAAAAGGGGAGGCATGGCACTTGATCCAAGAGATCGGGATTTTGTGACTCGGAGGTTTGAGCATGGAGCACAACGTGAGTTCGCGAAATGCGAAATCGCGACACACCTAGGATTTGGGCCCACGATCATAACCCACGGTCATATGGAAGCAGGGCCATAAAGAAAGGGAAAGTGCCTATCGAGAAACGGGTGGATGACATTATTTAAGGAAATAATCCTGACCGTCAAATCCAAAGTAAATTCGACTGTTGATCTAGATGGGTCGTTTCGCAGGATCGAGCATCAGAATAATTATAATCAAGAGGAGTGAAGACTCCTGAAATGCGATATCCTAAAATTTCATATGGGATATGCATAAATTCATGGCTTGAGGTCACGTGGAGCAATGGATAGGAGCTATGCCAAGGGCCGAAATCACTTGTCTTGGACTCATCAGAATATATGCATGGTTTTGAGGCGTTGGGCTTGACTTGGAGGAATCATGAACATTTCCTGGAGCATTCATGGGTGTCAGGCTCCATCCCAATCCTGATGAAAGTAGTTAATGGAAATGGGGGAGGTTTTTGAAACCTCATCTCATCCCATAAATGGAAAGCATGGAAATATGTCCGTGTAGGCAAACTGTCAGCTGAAAGTTATCCTGTCACTGAATTCTTCTGCAAATCCCATATTGATCTGAGATCACATATGACAGAAGAAGGTGCATACACAAAGATTTGAATGTAGTAGCTAGGTCACACTCCTAGTGGTGGCAGGTTGTTCTAAGTATAAATACTTATTTTTGATATTTTGTTAGGTTCGATGGTTGAGCTAAGCTCTCCTAGTGTAATGTTTTAATGAAGCTTTGGTTCTCTGGTTATGTAACCTGATTTGAGACTTCTTGTTTAATGAAAGTCATCTTCTATTTCCATCTTATTTGCATCTGATACTGAATGTTCATGATAGAATGATTTGCATGGATTGTGGTGACTGTGTTGTAATGAATGTTTGATTGCAGTGCAGTTATAGCGCTTTCAGTTTCTTGAAACTTCGAATTCAAGAGGATCTTGTTTTAAGAGTTTTTCCTCCTTAGGTTGTTGGAAGACTTGATGTCCAGAGCATAATTTTACATATTATCCTCAATTTCTTCTTCCTAATCACATTTACTACAACTTACTGGTTGAAGTTAATCAAGACCTCATTCGCTTGTGCATACTGGCCTAGTTTTCTGAGTTAAAGTGACATTCTCTTGATTCTACCCCATTTGACCTCTTTAAATCCATTAATTGTCACATAAAACTGATGGGTACTGGTCTTACCTTTGATGAAATCCAGAGGTGACTTCTAGTGATAAAACCCCCTATCTTCATGATTTTGATATTTTCTCTTCTTATTGTGTTATTTCTCTTCCCCTTTTACATAAGGGAAAATGATTATGATGATTTCTCTCCCCCTCTATTCTTTTGCAAGATTACATGTAGATAAATGTGGGGATTATTGTACATGCTTTCTTTCCTTTATTCTAGTGCTTCTTATCCATTGGTGATTCCTCTTGTAATCCTATGACATATAAAAAGAATTAAATTTTGCATGACTTCATATATTCATAGCTTGTCATGTTCACTGCTTAGACATCAATGACCATACTTTTCGACAATTTCATTTTTACTATATGGATTCTGCTGACGGTTTCTCTTCACCTGTTCTATTGTGTTTTTCACTACTTTCCTTCCTATGACTAATTGATTCCACTTGTCAATAAACTTTCATCCACTATCATATATATGTCTAGACCTACCAAGTATCTCATAAATCCATATCTATCCATATTTCATAAAATTTCCATGATTATGCTACTCAACTACACATGATGTTGACTCATCTGTCACTTTAGTCTTCTGAAGAATTCTTCAACTTTATTGTAACTAATCATTGCATATTCCTACTTCTCAAACTATCTTCTCAATCTATAAATCAAACTTTAAATGTTTGGAACAATCTATACTGAATATATCTCTGCCTAAATACATACGTGGAATCCTCTATACAATCATGAACCTATGCCTAAGAAGTGATCCAATGATATACTTCATAAATTTTAATGGATACCTCCATGGGAACATGTTTCGAAGGCTGCTCCTCAACCAATCAAACATTTACATGATATTCTCCACTTATTTCATCAAACCATTATGAAACTGCCTTTCCAAAATATGTAAACACTTCAAACTTCTTGAAAGATAGTTCTCTGATCTGTAGAGATGCATATACTCCCCCTATTAAATATTCTTATTTATTGGGAGTCTCCAAGTTGGATGGCTCAGAAAAATAACCACTCTAATGCAGAATAGTCATCCTCTTTGTCTATGGAGACATCTTCCTTTTAATCATTTTCCTAAATTATGACATCCTTTTCTTCTTCCTAAATTCTAACATCTTCATCTTCATTCTCTTCTAGGATTCTGACTTCTTTCTCTTTTACTATAGATTCATCATGATCTTGCACTGCTAAAAATATTGTAAGTATGATCTTTGGGACCTAGTTTTCATTCACCTTCTCTTCTTGTTTTCCATTTCTTCTCCAAACCTTCTTGTATATGACATCATTATTTTCCTTTATGGGAGGATCTATCCTTCTACAATTTTGATCTATATGACCATAATTGTGGAATTTGTAACATTCAATATTGGAGAGACTCACATAACCATCTCTTTCTTGAAAATTTCTTCCATTTTCTCTACAATCTACAACTTTATGTCCAAAGTTAGTACATGTAAGACAATGACCCAAAAATAAATTTTGATACTTGGGAGTGAATGATATTCTTTGTGGTGTAGTCATTATGAATTCCTACCTTGGTTGATCACAATCTTCTCTTTGTTTGTTTCCTTCACAATGATTAAAGTTTACTTGTTGCTTTAATGTAGAAGGTATTCTATATTTACTCCTCTTTGACTCTTGTTGACCATGATTCCTTCCTTTAAAAACTTATGTTTAAATCTTTTGTTTTATTTCTTTCTTCATGGAGCTTGAACCTTCCTCAAAATGAACTTTCTAATATCCTAGTCCATATGTTTCACTGCATGGCCTTAGACTATTGAGAATATTTTTTAACACTTGAGACTTTTCAAGTTCTTATTGATCTTGTTGACTTAAAATCTCAATGACACGACTTACTTTTCAATATTCTCACACTCTTTTTATTTATTTATCATCTAGATCTGTATTACTTCTTTTGTTCTCTTTTCTTCTTCAAGTTGTGTTTTCAAGGAGATGATTTCTTCTTTGAATGATTTTTTCTTCTTCCTTTCTTTGTTCAGATCAGTTAAAGAACTAATTAGTTCTTATTCAAGGTCTATTATGCCTTCTTCGTCATCACTTTTAGGAGTTCCTTTCTAATTTTCTGTAACAATAAAGAGTACTCTTTCTGAATCATGGTTTCTTTCATCATCCTCGTTATATGAAGAACTTTCTTCTTTTGAGTAGAAATTTTTCTTGAAGAATTTTGTTTTTACTTCTTTTTTCCATTTCTATATTTGTTTTATTTCTTGATGGATTCTTATTCATCACTATATGACTTCTTAACATAAGGAAATTTAGCAGAAAAATGACCAATTCCATAGAAGTTAAAACATTTTAGTGGAATAATACCTTTGTACTTATCGGTTCCTCTCTTCAAATTCCTTGCGAAGTTTTCTATTTCTTCATCTTCATCCAACTCATCACTGTAGCTGCAAATTGGCTTTGAATTATGATTTTTCTTCTTCTTTGTCTTCTTGGATGCTTTGAAAGTTGCTTCCTTCTCTGATGGGTTCTCCTCTTATTTTCTCATTTCATAAGCTATAAATATTCCATGTAGCTCATCCATGCTCAACATATCAAGATCTGTTCTTTCTTCTAGAGATGATATCTTAGGATCAATTCTCATTGAAAGAGATCTTGGTACCTTTTGAACAATCATATATTCTTAAAATTCTTCTCCCAATCCTTTAAGCACATTCATTTGTTCATGAACTTGTAAACTATAATCTATAATTTCTTCATATTCCTTCATTTTAAATTGTTCAAAGTGACCTCTGTAAGTCTAAAGCTTGGCCGCCTTGAATTTGGCATCTCCTTTGTAAAAATTCTAAAGTTTGTCCCAAATCTCCTTTACAGAATTGCAATGCATAACCTTGACATATACTGAATCAACCAGGCCATTCAAGATAACATTTTTAGCCCCCAAATTGTTTTGATTGAGTTTCTTTCCATCGTTATCTATTGGGGGAATGGCAATTTCTTTGTATTTGTCTACTACTGATTTCCAAACATCAAATCCTTGTTCTTGTACGCATGTTTTCATCCTTCTTCTCTAGAAGGCATAGTTCTGAAAATCAAACTGTGGTATTCTATTCTTATATGAATTGGTTCTCTCCATGATCTACCTTCCAGTGGTTAGAATGTTTCTTGAAGGAACTTTCTCTGATACCAATTGTTGGAATATTGAGAGGGGGGGGGTGAGTCACTATGAACACCTTTTACCACTTTCAATAAAACATATAAACTTCAACTTTATCATTAGTATATCACTTATGATAGCATTCAATATATCATGGGCATATAACCATAAGTAGTACCATTCAACAATATCACATCATCGAGGTGCCTC
>JASDQU010438379.1:0-11008 GCA_032191745.1 Picea mariana
CTTTTGTATTAGTTTATTTCTTTTCCTTTAATTTCTGTTCACAGTTCATTAAATGCCTTCTACAGTTTGATTATCACACAATTAATCATGCTTATTTTCTTTAACTGATTTTTCTTTGTAATCTTTAATCATTTATTCAATTAGGGTCGTTACAGTCACCAAAACATTTTGAAGGCTATTTTATTTAATAAAATTGAATCCTAAAGTGTTTGGATGTGTTATTGGTGTGAGTGAGATCATCTTGTCAAAATCTTTAACAATTTCTAGGTGATGTATACTAATGATTCTCGATAGAGTTTGGATCGATTAGAGTCAACATCTATAGTGTATTTAAAACACTGTTTTGATATTGCATCCATGGTATTTGAAGATAAATTTCAAATGTTTCATAAAAAAATAAGTCCATTAATCGGGATCCTAAATGAAGTCGTAGGTTCAAATATAGAGGGGGGTAGGGTATGTACACCTCTGTAGACTTTAAAAACTAATTTTTTTTTTTAAAGGAGGATCCCTTGTACCACAAATAAGGGAGTCTCATACACCAATTTCGTGTCTCACTTGGTTGTCACCTTAAAATTAAATTATTATTATTATTACAAAAGTGGGCTTTCTACATTGTAGGAGATGGAGAAAATGGATGTGGGGTTAAGTTTATGGGGCAGAGTCTGTTGAATGGGAATATTGAAGTGATGGGAAAAGGAAATGTAATACTATTGAAAAGTCATTATTAAAGTAGATTCTCATCTTCAAATAATTATTTAACTGCACCATTTTTAAACAAATTTTAAAAAGCTGGAATGGTTGAGGTAGTAGAAAGTAAAAGATATTAATTGAGATTAATATAAAAAGATATTAAGTTCTTATAAGTAATATTAATGAATGTATTTATTACTCCTAATTATAGTTAAAATCATCACCATAACTCACTTCAACAATTATGTGATCTTCATGTTTTCATGAAAGAAGAGATGCACAATTTCTAGTTGAATATTCAAGAGATTTCAATGTCTTTCCCATTTCTCCATCACATATAACATCTAAATTTTGTACAAAATTAATCATATAAATATAGAGTACACCAACATAGATTAGTCTAAACATCATAGATTTGAATTTCAATTTTCTTTTTATTCTTCTTAAAACATGATAGAAGGAAATATTAATGTGAATTAGAATATTGTCACGAAACCACCATTATATGCAGTTTAAGTGAGCCTAATGTTTAAGAACATGTGTTTCATATTAAGATATAACAAGTTCTAATCCATAAGAGGGTAGGATATGTATACCTTCATAGACTTTAACAATTAATCCTTGTGAGGAGGGGGTCCCTTGTCCTACAAACAAGGGGGTCTCATACACCAATTTAGTGTCTAACTTGATCATGACCTTCAAATTAGATTATTATTACTTAAATTAAATCAATTTTATAAAATAAACAATTGATTAAATTTTAATTATTTTACCATGAATCTATATGTGTGAACTTTTAGCCCACGATTTATTAAGAAGGAACACATTTGCACGTCATGGCCATGGTTGAAATTTCATGGTTGTCTCCTACAAGAGACAACAAAATCGAGATAATGTATTTATGACAAGTTATAATAATATGAAATGTCAATTTCATAGTCTATTCTGGTAGGGGTGGTAGGTAAGGAGATAAATGAAAAGTTTGTAAATGAATGTTGATGTCAATTTTTATCCATTTTAGAGGTCTTTTTTTGCTTTAAACAATTGAAAAATATTTAAATAAAGGTATTTTTTAAGTATGTCGGGTCTTTTTTTTGTCTTTTTATGGTATCTCTATTTTAATATTCATGAGCGACGTTTATTTTACTTGATCTTTAAACACCACTGGAAACTTTCATGCTGGAAAGAATGGAATGTAGGGTTGGATTTTAAATTTGGGAGAAGACTTTAGTGGTGGTTCCTTTCTTGTTTGTTGATGTGTTCTTCTTTATTTGTTTTTCATATGATAAGCCTTTTTAGTTCCCTCAATACAACAAAAAAATTTCCATGTGGAAAATTGTTCCATTAAATGTAATAGAAATAAAGTGTATACAATCGTGTTTTGTTAGATAACTTGAGGGACCTGAAATAACTATAAAAGTTGCTCTTCAAGCCATTGATGGATTCTTTGGTGTGAAAGTTGTGTAGAAGTGGAGGCACCTCGAGGAAACTTATAATTACTAGGTAGGGAGGAGGCATCTAATGCTCGCTACATCTATAGAAATAGGTACATCCTTGCAAAAATGGGATCACCAACTAGAATTTTTACCATAAACTTCAATATTGAACAGTTAGTTTCTTATCAAAACTTCATTGTTGAAGGTCACAATTTTAGACATAACGTCTTTTGAAGAGTAATATGTAAACCTAAAACGTCAAAAAAAAATTGTTTGATGGATTAAGATGAGCGTTGTCTAACTGTTCTATGAAGTGGATTTTTTTGCCAGAATATCACGACATAAATCTACACGAAATCACATTTTTTTATTATTTAAAATCCATTTCTAAATGCAGAAATCGATTCAACATGTTGAAAAAACACTAGAACATTCTGATTTCACAGAAATAATCACTCAAATCTACAAATGTAACCATTTCATGCAAAATTTCAAACAAAAATCGCAAAACAAAAAAAAAAATCATTTCTCATAACATTTAAACTATATTCAAATTCAAACAATAATAGCTGTATATATTTTCATGTATATCAATGTTCATTAATAACGATATATTCTCATATATATCTACAGATATGACCACAGTGCTAAATGAGGCTTACAATACTTCATAATCCACGTCTAGCTTATACATCTTTGACCACCGACACATGACTTCAAATAAACTTAAATTTTGATATGATCGATAACATGTAACGTTACGCATATTGGGAAACGATGGTTACGCATATGCCCTATTTTTAGCGGTCTGGCCACAAAAAATCATTTTTAAAAATATACTCAGTAATTAATAGTAACGTTTTAAATTATTTAATTTAATTATAAAATTTTATTAGTTAGTTAATATTTTTAGAATGATTGTTTTTTAATTATATATATATATATATAATTTTTTTATATTTTATAATCATAAATATTTTAAATATGTATTTCAGAATAAAATGGATTTAATAAGTTTCATTTAAGAAGATTAAAGATATCTCTTTGTTATAGTTAATTTAAAGAAAACAATTAACAATATTAAAATACAAAAAGATATTTTATGATTTACACACTATAATGGATTGGAAAAATCCTAGCATGCACCATGATGAAAGAGCTTGCTATCTTTATAATATATAGAGGGTAGAGAAAAAAAAATTACTTAAAAAGAAATTATAAATTTTCAAAATCTTTATAATATCAATTTACATAACTTCTCGAGTTATCAAAACTAATGAGATTTAAGAGAATTTCGTTTTTATCATTTTCTTGTTAAGGTTTGAGATACCAATTCGACCATTTAAAACTTTATCATTTTTTTTGCTCAAAGTACCATATATTAAATTTAGCTATTTGATATTAAAACAGTCTACTAGGACTAATTCAAAGAAATTAACTATAAGATAGGGTTGGGACATGATTGTTCTCCTTCCTTCCTCTTTTTGACAATTATATTTATAAGTTAGAAGAGATGAGTTATTATATGCACTTGATATTTTTGTTTTAGAAACGATTCACTTCTWTTAGCTAVGAGTCCCATTGAAATGTTCATGAAYGAATTAGCTTGATACACAACAAACCCCACCACCATCAACCTCCTAACAAAGTGTAGTACCTAGACCCATGACATTGCAATGGAATGGACTTAAGTGGCATGTATAAATCAACAAAATGTTCATGCCAATGCCTCCACATAGAAGGATTATGTGTCAATCAGGTCACCGTAGCCCCTAACTCCTCCCACAAGGAAAATAATGTCCCAGTTTTTTTTTCCTTCTCTCTAGAGAAGGAGACACAGGGATCACACCCTCCCTCTTATGTTGTAACTAAATAGGGGGAAATGATCACATGGTCTACTCAAAATTCAAGTTATAGCTGTTAGTGTTCTTTTACAATGTAGCCAACTAGTGTTAGTCATATACTCGTGTAGGCATCATTATCGTCCAAGGTGTGACACATACCTCTTTGTGAATAATAGACCCCTTCCATTGTTATATAGCAAACATTGTCTTGTATTTAATTACCACAAATCTAACAAATCATTTTCATTTTGTCTTGTATAAGTTTTTTTGTTTTTTACGATGTATTTTTTTCCTAAGATATTCTTTTAAATATATCATGGTATCAAAAAATTCTATGAAAATACCTTCTCATTTTTTTTGAGAGATATTTTCAAGCTATCTGAACTTCAAGATCTAGATCATATCTTCAAGATCTAGGTCAGATAAAATAGAAGAGGAGAAAGTTGATCTATGTTCCTTTACTGTCCTAGATAGTGCCATGGTTTATCTTCATATCAATTAAGATAGCCTCCTCTACATACAACATTAAGGATTGAGTGTCCACATTTGTGAATTTACTCAACCAATTTCAATGCTTTTTTCTAAGTGATGTAGATATCAAGCTCCCCATTAATCAATTCTCTATCTCATTCCTTTTGTATTTTCACATATTGAACAATGAGCATCTTACTATATCCATAGTCATTCTAGACAATGCCAAATGGAGTGGTAGAGATTGTGGAGTTCAAGCTCATAGGTGTATTGGGTTTCTTCCTTCTCACATTCACATCTACCAACAATTTTTGGTTAATTATCAAATTCATCTATTCTACACTAATTTTGGTATGATTTAAAGTTGTTTCTTTCTTCTACATTAATTGTTATATGGGTAATTCATGTTTCATTGGTAAGTCTCCCTATTAAGCAACAATCATCTTGTGCAAAATTAAAAACTGAAGCATTAGAATCTAGTTGAAAAAGACTTCAAATCAAAGCGACAGAGTGATTGAAATTCAAGTTTCACTGGCACTAACTTTGTGAATGATGTTGTGTAGCTATATTGTTTATATGTTATCTCTCACATTACTAGTATGCATGAGGCCTCCCTCATAGGGAACATTTTTTATTTGTATGATATTACGTTTCCTATTTAGTCTTTTTTTGGTGAATTTTTTATTTGATTATATATAGAGAGATAGAGAGAGGGAGAGAGAGAGAAAAAACATTAACTAAAAAAAAGATTAAATACTATTTGATTTCATGGAAATTTGGCCCATTGGAATGTGATTATCACCAATAATGTGTTGTTATCATTGTTTGAGTTATCTCAAAACAAAGTTGGCATTGCAAAGATACATATATAGTGTTCTTTTTGTATTTTCTATTGGCAAAATGGTGGAATAAAATACTAGTGACCTCCTAAATCCCCATAATTATCACATATAGAGAATCAATATGCAACAATTGTTGCATCCTAAAGGGTTTTGGAAAATATCAGTTGAGGCTCAACTAGTGCTTACCAAGCAAGTTGAGAGATTTACTTATTGAAACAAACTTGTTGAAGACATGGGTTTGATTGGATTTAATTATTTAGATATTTTGTTGTTCCATACTATTCAATTTAAAACTCTGATATAAATTTGGGACAACTTGGCTCCTTTATTTGGTAGTGACAATGAATTTCAATCATCACAATTGGAAGGATAATTTTCATCACTTGTACTTCATGAGCATGTTTCCATTGAATATTACCTTGTCGAAATTAGGTTAATATTGGCAAAAGTGAAAGTGTTTGGAGAAAAAAAAGTAGATCAAGAGTGGATTTTCTTTATTATTTCTAAGGTAAAAGCTCCTTTACTGGTATTTTTTTCTATAATTTACTTTACTATGGATGCACTTGGACATGAGTTTAAAACCTACTCTTTTGAGATTTTATGTGAGCTTCTTAAAAGGGAACAATCAAAGCTTATGTAATTAGATTATATTGTTGGTTCGTGTAGCTAATACCTCTAAAGGTAAGCACAAAAAACAAGATAAACAAAGAAATAATTTTCTCAACCTAGTGAGTCTCCCTACAAACATCACGAAAAAATAAAACGTTTTTCCTCCATCTTCCAGGTCAAGTAACTCAACCTCCAAGACATGAAGAGTTCAAATGAAATGTATATAATTTTTATGTCATATTTTGGCATGCTGAAGTTTTTCCTCCATCGTCCATGTCTAGTAACTCTACCTCCAAGACAAGAAGAAGTAAAGTGAAATCTATATATTTTTTATGCCATATTTTGGCATGTTGAATCCAAATGTTGGTTGAAACTAGAAACTTTGAATGAAGTCATGCTAAAATATATCATTCAAGTACCCAAACCTTCCTCATCTTCGTCATATAGTAAAGGGCATGATTTGTCTAGTCAATATTTATATGCATCTTCCGACAAATATATACTTCATTGTGTTGCATCACATCATATTAGTTATTCTCATGAGTTTCTACCTTCCACACATAATTGTAGGATTTAACATGTCACAATCAGAGTCTCTACAAAAATTCATGTCTTAGGATAATGAACCATGTAGTTATATGTTGGGTGCATGAATGATATTGTCTTTGTTCTTGAAATCTCTACCAATCTACTTTATATTTATCATATTTTTCATTTTGGTAATAGTAAAACAATAGAGTTTTTTCATGATGATGTAGCCATTCAAGAACTAGAGAATCTAGATATTAATGTTCCTTCTTGAAGATGTTATCATATCTCTCAATTGTATAGGTTTACTTTGTTTTAGCCTTCCTTTGGTTCCATTTTAATTTCACATGTTGATTATTTTTGTATAATTTGTCATGAAAGATTTGGTCATCTAAGATATATGTATTTGAAGTAGTTGGACAAACAAAATTTGGTTATTGGTCTTCATAAATATTCTTTCACTACTGGAGTTTGTTAGGTTTTGGTCTTGGAAAAAAACATAAAGATTTATGTCCTAACGTTAAGTTTCTGTATGTGCACCACTTGAGTTGGTACATATTGATCTCATGTCATTTATAACTCATTCATTTTTATGGGTTCAGTATTCACTTGCTTTTATTTATTAATTCTGGCATTTCTCTTGAGTGTAATTAGTTTAATCATAATGGTGAAGTTTTCGCTAGTTTTAATACCTTCAAGTATTTTGTTGAGAAGCATACCTATATTTTTGTCAAGAAGCCATGCATTGATAATGGGGTGGAGTATATCAATCAGGCCTTCAAGGATATTTTTGTTGAGAACATGGAATTCGACATTAACACTCTATTCCCTAAACCCCTTAGTAAAATGTTGTTATTTAAAGAAAGAATTGGACACTGAAAGAGATGGAAAACTAAATAAGGAACCTTGTTTCTAGGATGAAGTAGTCAATTGTTCCAATTACATTCAAAGTCGTATGCCTTCTAAGGATGTGTTGCATATTACCTCAAATGAATCTTGAAGCGATGTTCAACCCAATGTCTCTTCTTTTAGAGTATTTGGTAGCTCAACGTGGGTCTGAAGTCTAGCTGAAATAAGTAAAGCTATGGAGAGGAAGATACAACCACTAATATTTGTTGGTTAATATGATAATATGAAGGCATGTGGGTTATTTTATCCTATTTATAAATATTTACTGTTTCAAAGAGTTTTTCATTTTGATGAGCGCTTCAACTCCACATTGTCTCCTTCTCCACTAATAAATTTTCATGTTGAAGATATTTTCAAACTACCAACCATAGGGTATGATTCCAAAATATATTTGGAAAAAGAAATGACCATAGAATCGAGAAGGAAGAAATAGTTGCAGAATAATAAAATTCTAAAAACTGTATTCTCTTTTATATCAAGAGTAGTTGATTTCCATTAGGAATGGTTGCATGTGTTAGTATTTTATTTGTTCCTGCAATCAAATGAAGGATAGATGAGGTTATAAGGCTGAGATCAGATGATCTAGCAATAGAAAGTCGATGTCAAAAACCTCTAAAACAAGAAAATACATGCCTTGGTGTGTATAATGAGAAATTAATCCCTCAAAAGATTGTCGCGGTGAAAAAGGGGATTATAGAATCCCAAAGTAGCTTGGCGTAGGACAAAAGGGCTTGTGCACCCAAAAATATGCTAATTTTATATTATAGGGGGCTTATCACAATACCACGGCCTAAGAGTGTAGAAATAACAATTCTTGAGACCCCTAAAGACCAATGGCTCATATATTATCATGCACACTTTGCCAAAATCGATGGTCACATTTGGATCCAAGCCTCAAGCACTCCAAAGAGGATCCTTCGATGGAAAATAAATATTTAAATAAGTGTTCCCCCCATCGACAATCCAAATCTGATCCAAAACACCAAAACTTTTGGCCAGGTGTCACATCATCCAGCCAATAGGGTGGTGTGAGGGCCAATCCAAATATACCACATGGACATGCGAAGCCCACCACATGCAGGGGTAAAATACTCAAATATGGGTGACATATTTCCCCTTATCCACCACATTAGTAACAATATGGGAGAATATGAAGGTGACAAGTGTCCACGGTGGCTCCATCATAAAATGTTTCATGCCTCAGCCAATTTTTTCTATCCTATCCTACAAAAATCCAAATGCGCCCTTGCAATGGATGATCCAAATCCATTTGGACCTTTTTTTTAAGTGAGACCGATCAACAATTTGAATCTGTTGTGAAGCATTTAACAATCCCGACTAGATGTCGTGACATCCCTCTAGTAGAGACTTGTTAAAGCCTATCTATGGATATCAAATGGATAGGTGAAAGCCACCAAAATCACCCTAAAGCATATGAAACCTGAGTGACACATGTCCCACTTCCCCACCATGTCAACATCTATAATAAACCCCAATTTTTTCATTAATAAAAAAATCTTCTAAGTACATTAAGTTCTAAGTATGTATGTTAGATTTACAATAAGACGAATAACCTTGATTTTAAAACTATGCTACTCGTTGTATTCAAATTTATTTCCTAACATTACAGAACCATAGTCTGGTGTTTACTCTTCAACTTTTATTTAAGTTATACTCACCTTGGTAAGTAGTTAAATGGTTATATTGTAGTAAAAAGGGAATAGACATAGGCCTATGAATTAAGGTTTCGGCCTCCTCTTTAACACCCACTTCCTCCTGTGCACACCTACTTGAACTGCAAGACCTCGAGGAACTTTATCAACATAAAAGGGTAAACAGAATCCTTGCTTTAGTGTTGGGTTTATTGGGTTGGGTTTTACATAGGTGACCACATACTTGGAGGAATTTTATTCGATCGACTGAGAGTCTTCGTAACCCAATAGACCTCCTAGTTGAAAGTGAACCCTAAGCTAGCAATAGATTGATCCTTACCGTACTTAAGTAAGTCCAACCATCGGCACTAACTAGACAAGGAAATGATGGGTTCGAGGAGTTCCTGACTTGTCGTCATGGATAAATATATTAAAAGGGATTGGATGTGTTGACAGACGGAATTAAATCTCTGATTGGCCATTAAATGGGGTGGATGAGAAAATGAGAGTCACGAGGTTCCCTCATCTAACCCAAACATGCCACTTCGCTACTGTCACATGGCGCAATTCCTCGTTATACTAACCACATTCAATATGGGTATCTTAGGGTACAACCGAGGTTAATTATCATTTTTGTGTAAACCTACTCTGAGTAGAGTTCTATTTTTTTCTTCTATTTTGTGACCTTACTCTGTGCGGCATTATAGTGACTTAGAGCACTTCTCGAATTACTGTTGTTTTGGTAAGTAGACAACAGATAGTATAATTTTTATTGTAGGCTAATTTTTGGGGACAAAATTACTATAAAGGCAAGATAGAATTTTTCTTTTTTAGGGAAACCAAGAAAGATATAAAGTTTGAGGTGCACACAAGGTGTTTGGGGTGTCTTTTGGTGTGAAAGAGAAGTCTAAAGGATTCTCTTAAGGTCTTTCTTATTTTCAAGGTATGTTATAAGGTTGTGATGTTTCAGTAAGGTCGTGGTGTTGTTGTATGCTATGTTATGAAGTTGTCATGTTTCCATAATGTTGTTATGAGGTTGTTGGTGTTTATATGTGGACCCATGTGGACATAGGATCTCTATGTGGACCTAGTTTGTGAGGCTCATATTTGGATATTTTGGCACATGATTAGCACATGTTTTTATGTGCTTGTTGGGTTTTGTATGTGGACCCATGTAGAACCAGGATCTCTATGTGGACCCAGTCTATTGATGATGATGTATCAATGATAGTGAAAGAGACAGTGACAGTGACATGTTGATTCTTTTATACACATATTTTATGGTGGAAGGAAGGGGCAAGGAAAGGGTGTTGGAGTCTCCTTTGAGTTGGAACTAGAGAATCTAGGGACTTGTAGCTTCCTTCAAGTTGGTTCCTATAAATCATGGGGTTAGTGCATTGTGCATTTATTCTTCTTCTCTTTACTATATTTTGGGATGCATTTATTTGATTGAAAAGTTAAATGTTTTGAAAGGTGATAAATTATAATTGATATTGATTCACCCCCCCTCTCAGTATCAACAAAATTTTCACATTTATTCAATAGACCTTATTAAATAATGTTGACCTTTATTAAATGGAAAATGTATTATCCTATCTACGTGAAGGATTAGGGAGGTTAGGTCCCAAACATACCCTCACCCTTGAAAAATAGCCTTGTACTCAAGGCTTAATATGATGAAAATGTTTTATAATGGAAGACAACTCCCATGTGGAACCTTCTAGTGGAGTATCCTTCCATCGAACCGAAAAATCATGGATGGTGCTGTAATGCCCCATATTTTGACCTTAGGTAGTTATAACATTGTTGTTTAACTAATCTTGATAATTCAAGGTTAAGCATTTGTTTTGAGTCAGTTAGACTTTGTTAGACATTGAGATGTGTACCTCTAGGCCTATTTGTATGTTACGTGATATATGGTCATGAAAAAGATAGTTATTTGATTTGTTAAACATGAAAATTAAAATGGGCAAGTTCGATACATATATGCCAATTCATGTTATATTGTGAATGTATAATAGATG